>PHNY01183857.1:6440-27816 GCA_003724115.2 Anethum foeniculum | reverse complement strand
GATATGAATATAGATACATGACACTGTAACCCTAATTCCCATGCGAACTATTGTTAACCTGATTTCTTTCTATAACCATACTTAGTTCTTGTACCCTTTTCTTTGAATAATACCTATGCTTATTGATACCCCACGTTTGAATACATTTGCTTTAAAGATAATTATACATTATTGCACCTCTGCTTTGATAATACCTATGTTGAACCCTTGATCGTTTGTGAACTTATAATCCTTGTTCGGCCTTTTTCATTTATACCTGAAACACTTTGAAATGGAATTAAGAATGATTTTTGTACTTGAAAGAGTCAGAATGATTTTAAAGGCTGGTAATTCTTTAAAAAATGGAAAGTGATTTTGTTATTTAAAGGTTTTTCCAACATAAAGGTTTTCATTGAAGTCCTAAAGATTGGAGGCGTAAGTGGTCGTGTAACAACGATCCAGCCAAGTGTATAAAGCCCGGAGATGGACCGGAGCATAATTAAACTGGAGATGGACCGGTATATTTAAAAGGCCAGAATAGTGCCTTAGGTACCTTTATAACCAGATGGAGGTCAATTCGGGATGATCACCCGTATCCTTATACTTTGAAAGTTTATACACTCCAATCAAATGATATGAAAATTTCAAAAATGTCATATTTAATTTTTTTTTTTGGACGAAGATTTGAAACCTAAAAAGGAAAGTCCTTAATTGATTTACATCAATAAAGGTTTTGAAATTGTTTAATTTATCAAGCTTGATTAACCCGCTGATTGAAATCCCAGGACCCTAAATACCTCAACCCTTTTTATAGTGCACACTGTTTATAATGTTGTTAGCCGTATAGTTATGGAAAATTTAGTTACTTGTTGAGCTCTATTTGCTCATAGTACTGTTTTATGCTAACCTTGGCAGTTAAGTAAGAAGATGGCCAGACTTAGACGCACAGCCAGGAAGAGTGTCTATAACGGTCCCCCTGCCGACCGTTAGATTCTCTATCCCAGATCAGGTAGAAGATTTGACGAGAGGATCGGTTTAGCTTTTGGTGGTGTAACCTTTAAGTGCAGATACAGTGGGTTGTCTGGCGATTCCAAGTCGGAATTGTAATTATTTTGATTCAATACAGGTTGTATAAAAGTTTATATTCTGATTAGTAGTTGTAATCTGTTTCATACCTTATCATGTCTAGATCCTAGTAGCTTTCGAAGTTTTGCTTATTATTATTTTATATTATTTAGAGGTTGTGAATCCCAAATCTTAACCCGGATTTGAGGATGTCACAATATCTATCCAACTTTATTAAAATAAAATTAAAGATAATCCGTTGTTCAATATAATTGGCCTATCATGATAAAACAAATTTGATCTGTACTACTTTATTATTAAATGTACTATTATAAGTTTCGGTTTTCCATTACTTATTATAATCGTTAAATAATAAAATAATGTAGAAGACGGCTAGCCGAATATTATTTTTAATTAACACAAGTTATCTTTCAATTAAAACATATATGTCGCACTTTATTAAAATTAAAGTAAAAATTGTTCAATATAATGGGACCAACAGACTAAAACAAATCTATCTATCTATAATACTTTATTAAAGTCAAACTAAAAATAATCCATTAATCGGTATAACGGGTTTAGTGAGATAAAATAAAATTACTATGACCGTGTTTGGAAGTTAGCTTTTTGGCAAAAAAATAGTTTTTTGAACCAAATTAGAGGTTTGACCAAATGAAATGGTAGTTAGCTTTTTTAAATAGCTGTTTGGTCCCAAAAAGCTAATTTTGAAAAAGCTACTTGGAGGAACTTTTTCAACTTATGTACAAAAAGCTAATTGAAAAGCTATTTGCCAAACAGTTTTGTTTAAAACAGCTAAATTCAATCAGCTAGTCAAAACAGCTTACACAATCAGCTACAGCTAACAGCTAATTGCCAAATAGAGCCTATATACAATGGGTCTAGGCTAAATCAAAGTTAAAGTCAAACTAAATACAATTTGTTTGGCTGTATAAGGACATCTCCAATAGAGGTTGCCAATAACGTTGTCAAACTTTGCCAAGTCAATATATATATTAATTTTTTATTTTATCTCTCTTCCATATCATCTTTGACAACCTTTTTATAAAATACACTCCAATAGTTGGCAACGACAAAAGTTGCCAATATGGTCCCTACACTAATATTATTAAAATATATAATAAAATGTGAATTTATGAAAATGGTTAAGGTTAGATATACTTTTTGAGCAATAGTTTACATTTAACTAAATGAGGAAGTTGCCAAGTTTTGGCAACCTTGGTAGGCAACCTCTTGGCAACAATATAACTCCAATAGGTTGGCAACCAAGGGTGCCATGCCACATAGGAGTTGGCAACCCCTTGGCAACCCTTATTGAAGATGCTCTGATAGGTGTAGCGGGTTAAAAATAAAATTAATGTATTAATTATAATTAGATACTACTTTATTAAATAAAATAATTTATTGGTCAGTATAAATAGGCCTAGCGTGTAAAAATAAAATTATTGTGTACTATAGGGTCCGGACAAAAAATATATTCGTCTGTATAATTGGTTTTATTTGACTAATTTGTTAAAACATAAAAAAGAACTTATCGATATTCTAATCAAATCATGTATAAGTATTTACTTTAAACACAGACCTACTTATTTAAAATCGATTTTAGCAACAATATTTATTCTAAAATTTATTTTAATTAAATAATATAACAAAATATAAAAATATTAAAAATAACGGATGCATGATATAAAGCTCAATGTACAAAAAGTTTTAACATTACAAAATCCGTAAAGGAATAACGGTCACATTTCCCCCAAACGGCTTTGAAATTCAAAATCCACCCCCAAATTAACAAACACCACACTCTCCTCTTCTCATTTCATCTCAACGCTCTCATATTATACTTACAATCTTCTGTATCTAAACACACATAACTTCAAAATTAATCGATTTCCACACATTTTAATGGAAGAAATCGAAAATAACCTAACAGACCAAGTCTCTGAAACCCTAATTTCGGACCCTTTTGTCCCTAGGGTTTCTGATTTTGACCAGATCTGTGACCAAGAACTTCAAATTCGCCCCATGGATGAAGACGAGGAGTCGTCTATTGAGTATATGATTTGCGATTCACGGTCGAGATTGGTTCATAGTGGCTTCATTAAGTCCAATTGCTCTGGTTTGTTTTCTTGGATCTTTATTAGAATCTTTCGTATTCGATAACCGATATTATTTACAATTATATGAAATTTGAGCTCATGTGTTGTATTAGTGTTGTAGTAGTGTTGGTGATTTTATGTAGTTTCTCGTGATTATAATTTTCCATGGAAAATGTTTGTTTTGTTTATATGTTAAAAGGGTTTTCTTGTATTATTTAGATTCTGATATATAAGTTAATTAGTTGAGAGTTTTTGACTACTGTTCTTTTTCTCGGTTCTGCAGCTAATTGTTGTTTGCGTGATTTGTTATTTAGGATTACTAAGCTCTTTTAAAGATAATGAAATTTAGTTGGCGTGGGATATCGTGGATGGCTTAATGATATATTCAATTGCTTATATGTAGTATATGAATGCTGAGAGTTAGATTTGATAGTTATTGTTTTATATATGAATGTATGAATTAGAGGAAGTTGTCATGTTCGTATATATTGTTGTTTATATTACAGTATCTTTTAGCTGAGAGGTAACTTAGATTGTTGTCTTGTAATATGAATCAGAGGAAGTTGTCATGTTCGTAAATGCTGGAGGTGAAGTTTCTGCGGAAGCTAATGCAGATAAACTTTCGGCTGATAACTTTTTTGATGGAGGAGATGTATTTAAAACTGAAGAGAGTATTGTTGAGGCCGGTGATTATCCGTTCATATACCAGTCAGCACGATTAGGAGATTTCTGCTATAGGTTTACTAGTATTGATCCTGGAGAATATTTTGTTGACCTTCATTTTGTGGAGATCATTAACACTTGGGGGCCTAAAGGAATGAGGGTATTTAATGTATTCATTCAGGATGAGAAGGCAAGTATATCATGTAAACACCCTTTTACTGATTGGCGTCACTATTTATATGTTGCTAGATATTTGAACTAATAAGTGTTCACCATAAAACGTATGACAGGTTTTGTCGGACTTTGATATATTCTCTGTTGTTGGAGCCAATAAGCCATTGCAGTTGGTTGATTCGAGAGTATCTGTTAAGGATGACGGGGTGATTTTCATAAGGTTTGAAGGAGTCAATGGGAGCCCAATTGTAAGTGGGATTTGCATTAGGAGAGCACCCAAACTTGAAGGTATTTCTATATTTTAATTTTTTTTTCTACTGAATGTGAAATATATCTGAGGATGCTAGGTTAAATAAATTGCCTTTTTCGTTGGGTTACAGCTAATGAGGTGACCAGTGAACACCTTATATGCACAAATTGTGCTACTAATATAGAAGTCCCTACAGCTCAGGTATTGCACGTTACAAGTGTTTAATTTTTTTTATTTCGAGGCCGAGGACAATGATATGATTCATCATCAAATGGGTTGTTTGCAGCTCAAAGTTTTGGGAATGAAATCAACGGCAAAGTATGAGAAAAAGATACAAGACCTCAGCTCGCAGTGCCAGCTTAAAGCAGATGAATGTTATCAGGCTTGGATGTCTTTGGCTGCTGCAAACGATCAACTAGAGAAGGTTAGGATGGAGCTCGACAATAAGTTGTTCCAGACATATTCTCTAGGTAAGATGTGTTTAATGTTAATAATATAGTTTAGTTTAATTCCTTGAGCATCTTATATATTATTGGTGACTCTTGTAGTTGTTTTCCTCACTGAATCTGTTATATGTGTGTGACTCATGGACATTTCACAGCTGCTTCTCTGACTCAATTTTTTGGTTGTACTCAGATCAGACTGTAGAGAAGCAAGCAGAAAAATTGAAGGATGTCTCGAGCAAGTATGAGCGTGACAAGAAGTTCTGGGTTGTAACTATAAGTGATTTAGACCAGAAGATTAAGGTATGAAATTTGTTTTTGTGTACAAAATTAATCTTCTGTTCTATGCCAGACGAGAATCTTATGTTTAAAATGCTGTTATGTAGACAATGAAAGAGGAACACTCCAAGCTCTCCCGGGAAGCACATGAATGTGCCGATTCAATTCCTGAGTTGAATAAGATGTCTTTTGCAGTTCAAGAATTGGGTATGCTGGATCAAATTTAATCGCAGATTTGACATATAAATTGTAATACATGTATTCACATGTGTAATCATTTTGCAGTTGCTCAGTGTGAGGATCTGAAAGTAAAGTACAGTGAAGAACAAGCAAAGCGAAGAAAGCTTCATAATGAAGTTCAGGAGGCAAAAGGTTTGCTAGAGTAACTTGCACTTTATATATTTGTATTGTAACTCCTGAATACTAATTCTGGTTACTCATCAGGAAATATTAGGGTGTTTTGCCGCTGTCGCCCTTTAAGCAAGGCAGAGACATCGTCGGGTTGTTCAACTGTTGTAGACTTCAATGCATCTAAGGATGGAGAACTCGGAATCCTTGCCGTTGGAAATTCCAAAAAGACGTTTAAGTTTGACAGGGTTTACACACCGAAAGATGATCAAGGTGCCTCATCTATTGCCTTTTTGTCTTGTTTTGGGTCCACAGAACCTTCTTTCTATTTGGAAACATGTGCTATAAAACCATATATCTTTTCCTCTTAACAGTCGACGTGTTTGCGGATGCTTTCCCTATGGTCATATCTGTATTAGATGGCTACAATGTTTGTATATTTGCCTATGGGCAAACAGGAACAGGAAAGACATTTACAATGGAGGGTACTAAGGATAATAGGGGAGTCAATTATAGGACACTTGAAGAATTATTTAATATTGCAAAGGAACGGAAGGAAACATTTAGATTTGACATTTCGGTTAGCGTGCTCGAAGTCTACAATGAACAGATAAGGGACTTGCTCGCTACAACACCATCTTCAAAGAAGTAAGTTTATATTATCTTTCTTTTTTTTTTTTAAAAAAAAGTTTATATTATCATTGTTTGATTTCACACTTGCAAAACACCGCAGCTGAATTTTACACTAGAGTTATTAGATGTGAAATGGTTACGTACCTTGACAGACTGATAATAATACTATTCATAACTATGCTAATTTAGACTGGAAATAAAGCAAGCTCCTGAAGGTTCCCATCACATTCCCGGTATTGTGGAAGCCAAAGTTGAGAATATAAAGGAAGTGTGGAATGTGCTGCAGGCTGGAAGCAGTGCCCGAGCAGTTGGATCCAATAATGTGAATGAGCATAGCAGCCGCTCTCACTGGTAAACTAGCACTTCTGTCTTCTAAAGTTGCATTTTTGTTTCCTGATTTTCCATCGCCCACACTTCACCAATTAGAATAGCAGGAAATTTTTATTCATCTTGTAATGTTCTTTTTGTTTTCTGACATCGTCATTCAGCATGCTTTGCATAATGGTAAAGTCCAAGAATCTGATGAATGGTGAGTGCACCAAAAGCAAGCTATGGCTTGTGGATTTGGCAGGCAGTGAAAGACTTGCGAAGACTGACGCGCAAGGTGATAGACTTAAAGAAGCTCAAAACATTAATAGATCACTTTCAGCTCTTGGAGATGTAATTTCTGCTTTAGCAAATAAGAGCAATCACATTCCTTACAGGTTTTTAATGCGAACTTACAGTTCTTTTTCCCAGCCTATATGCATCTGCAATGTAATTTAGATTTTAATATCTCATGTTTCGAATTGTTCAGAAATTCCAAGCTGACTCATTTGCTCCAGGATTCATTAGGTACATTTGTAGAAAACTTTGTTGTATAAGGTTTTGTAGTTGATGAATCATTCAGGATCAAACTTATATTCAGTCATGGTAACATATATGCTAAATGTTGCAGGTGGGGACTCCAAGACTTTAATGTTTGTGCAAATTAGTCCTTCAGATCAAGATTCAAGTGAAACACTGAGCTCACTTAATTTTGCAACCCGAGTCCGGGGTGTTGAGCTGGGTCCTGTAAGAAAGCAAATTGATACAGCCGAGCTTCAGAAAATCAAACTGATGGTATGTACACTCTCTGAGTTCTATTATGTGTCATATGTATTGACTGATAAGTGTTTAATGACTATATCTTCGTACATATATAAGCTTGACAAAGCAAAGCAAGAGTCTAGACTGAAAGATGAATCACTAAGGAAATTGGAAGATAGCTTACAAACTTTTGAGAACAAGGCCAGAGGAAAAGATCAATTATATCGAACCCAACTGGAAAAGATTAAAGAACTCGAAGGGCACTTAGAGATGAGGACAGCTCTCCACTCTCAGTCGGAGAAACAAGTTTCAAGTCTTTCAGAAAGACTGAAGGAGGGGGAAGATGTTTGCTCAGGCCTTAGGCTGAAGGTTGCAATTTAATTGACTTTCCTTCTACTTTAGTATTAATTTAGTAAATTATATCTGACAAGTTTTTCTTATTGCTGAAAGGTCAAAGAACTAGAGAGCAAGTTAAGAGAGCTAGAGCAAGAGCACAGAAAGTGTTCTACTTACCAAGAGAAGGTGTGTTAACTTTAATTGTATATGCTACTTGATTCTGTCATCTCATGTATGGAATTACATTCTGACAATGAATTACTATGTTCTTTGAAAAGCAGGTCAAAGACCTTGAGAAAAAAATGAAAGAAAGAGGGAAAGAGTCTTTATCTATTACTGTCGCCCTTGAACAAAAGGTGGTGGACTTCTTCAAAGTTACTCTCTTCTTGATTGGAGAAAAGACCTTGATAAATTAACTCATTTTCTTCTGTTGCAGATTGAGCAGCTCGAAAGAAATCTGAGAGAGCAGGAACAAAGTACAGAATCCTTACTGCTTCGTCAAAAGGTGATCATTTTCTCACTGTGTTAAGCATGCATGACAGTTTTTTAGTAAAGAAAAAGTTCCTCTCTTCGATGTTTGAGAATCCTTACTGCTTTGTCAAAAGGTGATCATTTTCTCACATGCATGGGTATATTCATTATGACAGTTTTTTAGTTAATATAAAGTCCCTTTGTTTGGTGTTTGAGTAAGACTTGTCCAATTATCAGTTGAATTTGTGTTCCAACTGTATGTCCTTATTACATGGTTAAGGCTGTTAATAGATATTTTAGTATCTATTTAGTAAAACATGGTTATTGAAACTGACCAGATTGGTGAGCTTGAGGAGAAATTGCGGGAACAGGAGGAACGATTGCAGTCACAACAAGAGCAACAACTAAAGCTGCAAGCACAGGAGCAAGAAATGGCCTGCACAATGGTTGATTCTACCAATGCTTTAAGATCCAACATGCCTCAGGAACCCAATAACTTTGAAAGAGATGAGTCGATGACTGATGCTGAACACTGCATCTTGAAGAGTTCAAATTCGATGAAACGCCCAATGAGCCAGGGTTCTACATTGCCAAAAGGAAGGGGCTCCCTCGTTGAAACTAGAAGGAGGAGACGCAGTGAAACAGAAAATGTTGCATCAAATCTCCGCAGTGGTGATACCAAGGGGAGGCAATCTGATCCACCCAGGCTGATATCCAGGACTCCAAGAATAACTAAACCAGCAGCAGGAGTTCAACATCCAATCGCTCATACCAGAGTAACAGCCAGAGATCAGCAGACTCAAGGAACCAAGGCTACAGAGTCGAAGAAGAGAGTCTGGACAAGATAGTATATCATATGCCGTTTGTGTTGAAGCTTAAAATCATTCCTTGTTTGCAGAGCGTAGCAATACGTTTTATATTAGTTTGTGCAATGTTTATATATTGCAAAAGTGAATTTAATCAGTTTGAAATTGCTTCAAACTGACTTTAGATGTGATAAATTCGATATGAATATTTAGAATGCATCGAGTACATCTATCTTATTGTAAACAATTTGTGAGAGCTATTTTATGTGTCATGGAACAAATAAACAAAGAAAACTTACTCGCATATCGAATAAAGTACAATTTTTAAAAAAAAAAAATATTAATGCAGGAATAACTCGGAGTAAAGTGCATTATTCGGAATGCCACACGTATGAAACTATTATTTGAAATTTCACTTATTGTCTATTTTAACTAATTTCTTGATGCCCACAATTCACATTTTAGTGACCATGTTTTTATTATATTTGTTTGATTCAACCCAAAATATATAGTTACTGAGATGTAGAAATTTGGTTGAAATAAACGGAAGATGTAGAAATGTAATTGAATTTGAACTCATAGTATTGTAGATGATAGATTCAAAAAGTACAATATATACATATTTTATACAAGTACGAGTCCGAGTACCCATTATACACTTGGAAATTTATAATGGGGTGAATCTATATTCTGTTTCAACTTTCAAGTCTGTATAACATGTTCTGTTTTAAGTCTGTATAATATGTAGACCTAAAATTGAAGATGGGTCTCTGGTGTTGTCATGGCCTCGGTCGGTCATGGGCATAAAACCTAGAATTGGGTATATGCCCAATCTAGGCAAGCGTTTTTAGCTGTCTCCAATAAATATTTATAAAAATATTAATAATAAATTTTTATATTTCTGAATTCTTTGAAAAATTTTGAACTGCAACGATATCCTTAAATATGATGTATTATTAAAAAATTAACGAATTTGATACAAAATGATGCATGTGGTAATATAACATTGTGAAATATCTTAATTGAAAATATTTGTGATACAGTGAGTTTGTTTATTTGAGATATGATCAATTAGAATTAATTTCTTATCTTATTTTTAATAATAAAATATGTAGTTGAATTTCCCGTTTCAAATATTATTACAAGTTAATTACCATAATATGATAATACTAAAATGAAAATAAAAGGAAGGTGTTGAAGTTAAAGAAAATACCTAAAATTCATACAATATGTTATCTAATAAGATTTTTAAGAAAATCCGTTAAAATTCAATTGAATTGCTCGTGAGAAAACCTGTCATAAAAGGAAAAGAAAAAGAAGTAATAGAAAAACTTTGGCGAAGGGGTATTGATTATATTTATATGAGCATAGTACATGGTGTTTTGTCCACAACAAAACTTTCTCTCACCCTTTCTTGTTTTCTTGCATGGCCATTCCGCGTTTTGCAGTAAGACAAAATTTCGTAACACACACAATACCGTGTTAATTAGCTACTCGGTTGTTTTTGGTGTGTTTGACCCATATTACTATTTTTTCCTAATTAAAATATTTTATATATTTTATTCACTCTTAAAAATAGGATTAAGCTAAAAATTATATATTCATTAAATTTTTTGCATTGGAATGTGCAATTGATATGTCCGTTTTCTGAAAGTTTTCACAACAAAATGTACTATAATATTTCTTACATGATTAACATGAAAATACGATTTCAATATAAATTATTGTAAAACATTTTCCTAATTCTTTTTTTTTTAAAAAAATGGCATATTACGTATCTATATACTAACCTAAAAATATATATACATAGGGCTAAGTACATAGCTACATATGTTTTAAAAGCAAATTTATCAGCAAAACTTAATTATTATGTAGTATTACTTAGAACATCTTTAATGGGAAAAAAAGCTTAGGTAAAACTTAATAGTGTATCAAACATATTATAAATAAATATTATAAATATTATTTATTGTCATTAGCTAAAATTTTAATCAACCTCAATATTAACTATTTGTCGAATCCGTAGAAATATATGTTGGAATTACGCATCATATATTATCATATCAAAATAATACATTTTATTTATAACAACAGCAAACAGTAACAACATACATACTTTATAAATATAACCAATAATTATAGTCAAGCGAATGAATTTACAGGTTCAACAAATTACATAATCATTCTTTTATATCTAGCCAATGGTTTTAATAACTAATTAGCCAAAATACGTAAGTGTTGAGGAATTTTAAATGTGAATATTAATCATGAATTTTAGTGGCATAGAGAGTTGCCATGCAAGTCATGACACTCATGATCCAGTAGCTAACATTCATGGAGTTCTCGCAGGTAACTGTTACATATATATATATATATATGGTGGATGTAATCATTCATCAACCATATCAAGCGAAACTTCTGTTCTACTTCTACTGTGTTAACCTTGCCTCTCTCTATCTATATATCACGTTAATCACGCAACTTTCGTCATGCTCTTCTCCTCTCCATCACAAACAGACACACATCTATATGTTTATCTGTTATCGAATACATCTTTTTCTGATGATTTTATATTTTTGGATTACAACTGGGTACTAATTAATATTTACATGCAAAAAGAAAACAAAGAACAAGGGCATTTTTTGAGGGAGAAACAAACAAACTAGAATGATTGCTTTTGAACGGAAAAATATATTAGGGGTCGGGGCTCGATCTACCAAAATTTGTTAAAACCAAAGGGGACCCTTGTTAGCTTCTCGTGCATCATCAAAGATTGTAACA
Source organism: Anethum foeniculum (assembly GCA_003724115.2). Lineage (NCBI taxonomy): Eukaryota > Viridiplantae > Streptophyta > Magnoliopsida > Apiales > Apiaceae > Anethum > Anethum foeniculum. The sequence continues at coordinate 16,403 of PHNY01183857.1, read as the reverse complement.
AATTTATGTACGTACGAACAGACTAGCTAACTTGATGAATTCGCTTATACTGTAGTAATACTCGATGTATATTGTCTTTTACCTTTTCGATGTCACGTAAATGGACCTATACACATCGTTGAACAACATTAGATCATGTTGGAGTCTTACTTTTTACGTTAATATCTTAAAGTTTTTGAAGAACTTTACTTAACATGGTATTAGAGTTTCGAGTTCTCACCTATACTTAATTTAGTTAAGTTTAACCGGTATTTAGCTACTACACAATTTTTAACATTATTGCAAAGTAAATATGCTTTTGGACTTTTTGGTTCGAAATTTGAAAAAGTGTTGCAAAGTAAATAACCTTTTAAACTTTTCTTTCAAGATTGAATTAAAGTTCGAAACTAAGAAAGGTGCTGCGAGTCGAAGACACTTTTTTAACTTTTTTGTTATCGAAATTCAAGGAAAGATGTCGCAAAGTGCTTGAGCCTTTCCGTTTCCTTTCGAAACTTAAGGGAGGTACGGATACTTAACCTTAATAGTGGTATTGATGGTTAACAACAAAAGAACTATGCGACTAGGACGAAATCTAGTTGCAATTACACTATGATGAACTGATACATTCTCCCATCCATTTTTATCTCATCACAATGAATGACCAGAACACATTAGGATGTTTTCACTGGCATATATTACATCCACAGAAAAGGCTCACTGTACCATCTTAAAAGCTAAACAGTGAAAATGGCATCTTATTACTTCTTTGTCCACACAAATTAATAAAAGCCTTTCCCAAACTATTCTCTCTCATATGCAAATGTAAACAGTCTTTAATTCATCTGCGAGGGTACGATAAAAGCTGCTACGATATATAACAGTTTCATGTGTTGGGACGAAGTCTAAGACTGATCAGCAGAAACAGTTACTAGATGTGAACACCTAGTGGAAGCTCTCCCTAGATTGACTACTCATTTCATATTCTTTCCCAGATCCCAATAACATTTAGTTTAGCTCCATCACCATACTTATAAAGTAAGGAGTTGCAAGATACTTAGATCAGATTTATTGGACGGTTAACGAGAATGAGAATGTTTAATTCTCATTAACTAGTTAAAATTTCATGAACCAAATGGTACTTAAATAATTGTATCATGCGATTAGATTTACAAGAACTATATTCCACATTGCTCACCATGGCGTTTAGACATGTATATAGTATATACTATGAAGTATTTGTAATTAATGGATCATAAATTGCTCTAGAGAAGAATTCACTGCATGATTTACGATACATACTATATAATGAATTGCATTACAGATTAACAAGAATTAATGGATCTACTACAACCTGCTAACTACACACAAGTTATAACCTTTAATTTCATACTTCGGCTCATGATCGCTTCATTTCTTTTTAGGCAAATGTAAGATTACATATTACAAACATAAATTAAAACACAAACATTAGTAGCATAAGTTTATGTATATCTATAGATCACTAGCTAACATCGACTTGTATACCACACACATGCCTTTGAATCAATCATCATGAGCAGCAGCTATGGCAATGATGTGTATTGATAGAAGTTACCCCATGCTTGATTAATCCCCGCGTTGCTGCTGTTTGTTTGTGTGGTATTCATTAGTGAACGATTGGAGTTGTGATCGAGTAACCACTCAGTTGCTGAACCGCTTCCACTGCTGCCAACCGCTTGATGAACATCATGATCGTCTTTCACTCTTGGGGAAATCTCCAGGTTTTCGAACAAAATGGGCTGTGGTTTTTGAGGAATTATATTCATCGGTGGAGGTAGAATTAGACCAGTATTAGTGACCTCCTTGTGATTTGCAATATTATTGTCCTCATCAAACATCATCATACCCAATCTTTGTTGTTGTAGTTTCCAGTGCAAATCTTGATTAATTGAACTCAATGACTCAATAGAAGATGCAACAATATCATTACTCTTAATATCGAGATTATGATCTTCAAGTACTTGTGCATTTAAATGATCTTGTTTAAGTTCGGAAGAAGACAAAGGAAAATTAAACCCCATAAAAGTACCTCCAGAAGAGTTACCAGATTGATTATCTAGACCAAAACAAGAAGCACTCGATAAAGTTCTCGAAATATTCCCAAATGAAGAATTAGTAGTTAACTGTTGATAGTGCTGAATAGGAGAAATCGTTCTTGGAAGATTAGTATCAAGAGTATGGAAATTCATTCCGGAAGAGAGACTAATATTAGAGAACTTAAATCCACCAATATGATCGAGATACGAGCTTGAACCAGCCGAGTCCATGGGCTCATTAGAAAATCTTGAAGAAGGCTTGCTGTTTATCATCATCTTCTTGTTCTTCCTGCAGCCACCGCCAATTGGGATGTTGCGTAAAGCTCCACCTTTAGTCCAGTATCTTCTACATGTCTTGCAGAAATACCTTGGCTGACTAAGGCTATAGTTGTTGTAGTAACAAAACTTTGTGTTTGGTGAATCACATCTTGGACATCTTGGTGCTAATTCCGCAGCTGGCCTACACGTCGTCGTCTTCTTGTTGTCATCTGCTGGTGGATTCGGAATTAAATCATCCGGGGACATCATCTTTCAATAAAAAAAAAATAAAATATGTGGAGAGATTAGCTAATTGTTTTGATGTGAAAGAAAACCCTAAAACTTTTAAAAAAAAAATGAAATCTATATGGGGTGGTGGTATGAGTTTCCTACAAGAGAGGCAAAGATGTGTATATATAATAAAGAGACAAGTGAGGATTAATCAATAGTTTCATGCATGAAGTTGATATATAGTTGAAGAAAGGATGTTGATATGTATGGTGCATCAACCTGTGACCTTCATCATGGCTGAACTAGATTTCAACTGGAAATACAGGAATATATGTTCCATAAAAAGATATATTAAAAAAAGATTTTGGAAAGATCAGGATGGATCTGATAACAGAATATATAAAGCTAGTTAGCTAGTAGCGATTCAGAACAGATCTGATAATTACTGGTATGAGAAAGGAGGAATAACAAAAAGAAGACCTTCAGGCTAGGTTTTAGTACCATGTAGGTAAAGGGATAAATACAACTGTAGCAAAAAGAAAATGGATGATGTAATAACTAAAACCACCGGCTCAACCCAGGGGCTTTATTATCAGATGTGTAAATGCTACTATCGATTTTCAAAATTTGACTGTTTCATCAGATGCATGAAATGATCTGTGGAAATTTAAGTAAATTCTTGGGTTTCTTGGGGAATATACAGCAAGTTGTGTTTGATGCACGATTTTTATTTAACATTTTTCGATTTTTATTCATATTATAAATTTTTTATATACTTGCTTATATTATATATGAAAATAATTTTTAAATTTTAATTAAGCAGTATCTCCGTCCCACTTAAACTGATTTTGGTTAATTATAAATTAATTCAGAGTGTAATTCAAGTCGGGCTGCTCGCTAGTAGCTCGAGCTTGAACCTGTCTAGCAAGGCTCAACTCAGCTAGAGAGCCGAGCCAAGCTCGAAGATAATTTTGAGCTCGTTTAATAAAACGAGTTGAACCGAATATGTGACAAATTCGATTAAAATTTGGCTCGAAGTCATAAAATCGGCTCGACATAACTGGAAACTCGAACTTGTTTATAATTTCAGAATAAAAATTATTAAAGTTTATGTTAATTATTTAAATATTTAAAATTAGTTAATTTTTTTTTAGTTTTTTAATATTTTTAATTGTTGAGCTTGTAATTATTTATACCATGCTCGACTCGCTTAAACTTAATTTATTTTGTTCGCGAGTAAAATCGACTCGGCTCGGCTCATTGAATAATTCAGGTTTAGTGGCTTGGCTCGGCTCCTATTCAACTCCTCAATGAAAAACTTTTTTGCTCAAGAACCTTCGATGAGTATATTGTATTTTCGACGATCAGAGACCCTACCTAAATCACAAGATAACAAAATAAAATTGATTAAGTGATTATATAATTTGAAAAGATTAGCAAATTGTACGCTTGAAGTGATTGAGAGTTTAAATTTGAGGTTAGACTCTGATTCATCGAAAAATATTTTAAAACAATACTTAATTACAAGATTATAAGTTATATAAGTAAAAAAAAATGTAATTTTAAAAAATTTAAGTGCCCGTCTGAGAACTTGAATTTCATTTAAAATTCTAGATTTGATTAAATAACATGTTTGGATAAGTGAAAGAATTTGAATTTGGATTCATTTGAAATTCAAAAACATTCAAATTTTAGTAAAAAATGAGAATTTGAAATGACAACTCAAAATATATCATTTGAAATTCATCATTTCAAATGAAATGATAATTTCCAAACAGGACATAAAATATTACATTGTCTACATTAAATACATCTAATCAAAATAACTATTACACTGTCCAGGTTAGACAATAAAATTTAATAAAAGTTATAATATTATGTAAAGTTGAAAATTTAAACAAAACCTGATCCTTTTTCCAGACATATAGCGACTTAGCTATAGACAGTTTTTACATTTTTTTTAAAGTCTATTTCTAATCTAATAACGCATTGATTTTTAAAATTTTAAAATCACATTTAACTTGTAAATTAACGTTTATGAAATTTGAAACATAACTGTACACATGTATCTTAAAAAAGTAATTTGGTAGTTACGGTACACATATTCTAATCAATGTCTATCTATACTTACTATATTATAATAGGTATTATAATAGGTGAACATTAAAAATTTGGTAGTCAATTGGTCGATATTGTAGTTGCTAATCTTATTTAATTATTCATGTTATATTTGCTTAATTGTCTTTACTTTTTATTTTTATGACCAATTTATTTTAAACCTATTTAATCCTAATTAGTATATATAAACTAATTACCTTTTTCAACTAAAACATATTTTTTTTCCAACTAAAACACATCATTTTCCAATAATATCATAGTACAATTTTATTTAATAAAATAAAATATTATAATTACTAATAACTCCTATTTTAATTCTAATTAGTATATAAACCATTTATCTTTTTCAACTAAAAATGTTACCTTTTTTATTTTTCCCAATTAAAATATCTTATTTTCCAAAAATATAACGTGTAATTCTATTTAATAAATAAAATAAAATATTATTTATCTATCCATCCATCCATCTATCAATTTATATACTATACTATATTATAATAGACTAAACATTGAAAATATGGTTGGCGGTACTCGTTTTTTGATACAAGCTAATAAATTATTAACCAACTAAAGTTATCCAAAAATTAAATATAAAAAACAGTTACAAATTTTTCTTTAAGTATTCAATTATATTTAGAATTAATGGGAAGTCATGTTTAAAAAATAGACCAATCAAATAAAAAATCATCTATTTTCATACATATCATTTTTTTTCTTATACTATCTGAGTCTAACTAGGTATGTAGTTAACAAATATGAAAATTTTGAATTATTTTAGACTAATAAAAGAGAATTCCTAAATTTTAGACCAATCACATTATATTAAAAAATTTCTTATTTACCATTCTCATTTAATTATACTACCATAGTTAGTTAATAATTCTAATTTAAATATAGTGGTTATTTAATTTAACATATTCATATAGTACATATTTTTATATGCCAAAATTTACTTATTATTTTAATTAAAAAATTATCGAGTTGCGTTTGATTTTATTTTATCTCGATCTTGAGTTCTAAAAATTACATTTTAACGAATTTACAGCCCAAGCGAAACTCAAGGAATTATCTTTAATTTTTCGATGGTTTAAAAATTATTAACTAACTAAAGTTATCTTAAAACTAATGATATAAGACAAGTACGAATTTTGCATTAAGTATTTAATTTTATTAGAAATAGCTAGTTATTTTTTGTTTAAATCGTGAAAATGTAGAAGTCCGTTTTAGATCAAACAACTATCATTTATTAATTTCCAGATCTAACGTTCCTTTCAAAGAGTTGAGGAAGAAATAATCAAATTGGAGTTGAGACTAATAAAAAAGAATAAATTTGCATAGCAAAAATAATTTATCGAAATTCGTTTAATTTTATTTTGGTATTATCTTGAGTTTTAGAAATCAGATTTTGACAAATTCATAACCCATACGAAGCTCACGAAATCCTTCTTTATAATACATGAGGTAACCACATCATCGAGTTAACCAATCATGTATTTTCTATTATCACACCTAAACAATAGACTAATCATATTACAAATCTCTTATTTCCATACATATCGTTTCTTTCTTATAATATGTGAGTTTAACAAGGTATGCAGTAACCAATCAAAAAATTTTGTATTATTTTAGACCAATAAAAGAGAAATCCTAAATTTTAGACTAATCGTATTATATTAAAAATTTCCTTACCTACCAATGTCATCCAATTATACTAATCATAGTGAGTTAATAATTCTAATTTAATTATCGTAATTATTTAATTTAACATATTCATGTATTACATATTTTTATATACCAAAAGATACTTATATATTTTAATTAAAAAATTATTGGGTTATGTTTGATTTTATTTCATTTCTTTTTTTTCCAAACATATCATTCCTTCTTATAATATCTGATTATAACCATGTATGTAGTTAAACAATCAGAAATTTTGAATTATTTTAGACCAATAAAAGAGAACTTCTAAATTTTAAACAAATCACATTATAATAAAAATTTTCTTATTTACCATTATTATCTATAATAATTATAGTTAGTTAATAAGTCTAATATAAATATAGTTGTTATATAATTTAACGTATTCATATATTACATATTCTTATATGCCAAGAAGCACTTATATAATTTAATTAAAAATTTATCGAGTTATGTTTTATTTTATTTAATCTCTATCTTGAGTCCTAAAAATCAGATTTTGATGAATTTACAGCCCACGCGAAACCCACGAAATTATCTTTAATTAAATAATGGTTTAAAAATTATTAACCAAATAAAGTTATTCAAAAACTACAGATAAAAGATAGGTACAAATTTTGCATTAAGTATTCAATTATATTTAGAATGCCTACTTATTTTTTGTATAGATTATGAAAATATAGAACTCCGTTTTAGATCTTTGACAAAAAAAAATTCCGTTTTACATCGAACAACTATTATCTATTAATTTTAAGATATGTCTAATGACCCTTTGAAAGAGCTGATGAAAAAATAAACACATATCAGATAAAATGGTATTTATTATCGGTCGTCAATGACCAGAATTTTGGATAAGATCTCTTTTACTCTTATTATAGGATATAATGAATTGATTTTCCTAAATATATATCATATCCAATTAGAATCACCAAGTACATATTGGAATCACCAGAATCGAATTACAAAAATGCATGCATTTTTATTTTCTATCACTTATCTACACATTTCCTCTTATCATGATATTGGTGTTTTATTTTCATTTTTATTATGATATTGTCTCGAGTTCGAGTTCGACAAAATAGTTCGGGTTCAAACTAGACTGATCCATAATTTTCAAGTTAGAAGTCCGGCTTGACAAAAATTAGATAAGTCAAAGTTCACCTCGAAAACTAAAATAGATTTTACTAAATATTAAGAAAAACTCTAATGGATAAGAACGAATCGAGTTTGACTCAATTAAATATGTAAAAAATATAAATATTAAATATTTATATAATAATATATAAATAGCATAAAAATAAATATACTAATATAAGCTCAACTAGTGTAACACCCCCTTCCTAAAATAGGAGGAGATATTACTTATAATCCAAAACCTGCGAACAGAGCACTAAAATAATTCCTAAACAATAATTAAACAGCCTAAAAATCTCTAAAATAATATTAAATCTTCAAAATGCTAAAACCATTAATAATAAATGCCAGAATCTCTAAATAAATAATTAAGTCTGAATAATGATAAAAGTCCAAAAATCCTAGTCAATGAGCTAAGAGTAACTCTCCATCACACAGTCCCAGATCCCCCTAAGCACCTGCCAGAAAAAGAATACGGCATGAGCCAAATGCCTAGTACGGATTGGAATACAATTTATAAAACAAAAAATCAGAAACAAATATTTCGCAAATTATAATAAAACAATAATTTCAAAAACAAATATGGCTGAAGCAACGATGAGTTAAGATATTTCATACCGAGATTAGAACAGATACAAATACACACATCATAGGGTACCTAATGTGTGCAACAACACGGATAACGTGTACGGCATATACAACGTCACCGTAAAATCAAATTACAAATCAAACTCTGGGTGCACCCACGTATCCTTAACAAATATCAAATGCGCAAAACTCCTCCCAAGAGCTAACAGAAGGATACGCCATGACCAATCACACTGCCATGGAAGTGTCATGTCACTGGTGCCACAATGACATGGCTGTAGTACCTCTACAGCTGGTTAACTCAGTATACCCTATATCACTAAGGGTAAAAAAAAATAGTTTTGCATAATTTTAAAATCACTTGATGCAGATATATCAAATTTCTAAACATATATTTAATACGAATTATTTCTAAAGTTACCGAGACAGATATTTAAATATATCGAAACGGAAATGAGATAAGCATTTAAAAATTTCAGAACATAACTGAGACAGATACTTAAATATTTCGAAACAGAATTGAGACAGACAGTTAAATATTTTAGAAAGGAACTGAAAGAAGTATTCAAATATTTTAAAAAAAATAGTCTAAGATTTATTTTTGAAAACCGCTGAAATGGAAATTTAAATATTTTGAAAACAGATTTTAAAATACTTTTAAAGATTTAAAACAGTTGAAACGAATAATAACATGGCGAGTTGAATATAGAACTGAACGAATAGAAAATATTTAGTCGTAATAAGAATAGCACTGAATAAAAAGGAAAAGGAGATAGAATCCGTACCTCGAATATCGCAAACTCTAATATTAACAAAACTGCACATGATCCTCTAAATTCCCGGCTCCCGATCTAATTTACAAAATATAAATTATTATTAGAAATTTATTTTTATTTATTTATTTCCTATAATATACACGTAATAGCTAACTATAATTATTTAATAATCTATACCCATAACATTATACTAACTTAACTAAACTAGATATGTGCCTCATTCTTTCATTCATATTATTAATATATTAAAACTACCAGTAAATAAACTATGTACATCTTGCTAACACCATTCTATGACATGAGTAAAGCCTTCTGTACTAGTATTACTAGTACCTACAATTAAAATCAGATCATCTTAATATTTTATTTCATTATTAAATTTTCTTTTTCTTTTTACTTAATACTTACTTAAATATTAATTACTTTAATACCATAATCAACTAATATATTATTTTGATATATACTAAAAGAAATATATGACCTGAACATTGAAACTACATGTACGGATTTGTAAAACAAAACATGGAGAGTAATACCAGATCTATATACAGTATTATATCAAATCCATGACAAATTAAAACCTTGATTATAATGATATTAAAAAGACACAAATTCATTACACAATTAATTAAATATTAAATCAAATATATCCGACCCATAATTATACTCATATGATTCAGACTATGTAATCCCATGNCACATAAACAATCATAACACTAAAATATGATACTTTAAACTCATATAAGATGCCATAAAAGCACAAGGTCACAAGTCAGAACATATTTAATAAAGTATAATATATTGATATAAAAGTTTAGATGATACACATACGTATAGAAATCGTAAGAGTGTACCTTTTCTAGTTTAATGATTTGAAAATAGAATCTATTACTCTTGTTCTCTTGCCGTGACACCCCGACCTAGCTTTTCCTTTCACCTCTCCCGCAGCCTCTCAACTCTCGGTTTTAAGACTCTAAAACAAATACGTATATATATATATATATATATATATATATATATATATATATAGGCCCTGTTATCCTCTAGTTATCAAAATTAATTTATTTATTTTTAACTAAATATTATTGTCACTCCTTTTCCCTTTT
>PHNY01183706.1:7763-20875 GCA_003724115.2 Anethum foeniculum | reverse complement strand
AATATAAGTTTTAAAATGTTAATCTAATTTATAATTCACGAACTAAGATAATCATATTTAAAAATTATTTATTTTAATTCATTTAAGTAAAAAAAAATTCTGAAATATACCAAACACTTATCAGCTTATATGCATTTATCTACTTACCACTTATAAGTCACTTATTCATTTTAAGTTATAAGTTACTTACTTTAAGATTTCTCAAACGGGCACATAATGTGCTAGGCCACTGTTTAAGAGAAAACTGTCTGCACCTTATTAATATATATACTTAAATAATATTTTATTATGACGTATCCCGCTGCACCCAAATTCCCATATTTTCAAATTTGTTGAATTTACATATTTCCGTACTGCGCACCCGCACTCCCGCACCCGCACCCGCACCCGTGCTTCTTAGCTCATAAGAGAAAAGACTTATTAAAGACTTATTAAACATGATGATTCATTTTCGGATCTTGATATCTGTTAGACTGTTACTCGTTCTTAACTTCTTATATAGCATCGATGATTCGTGTTGAGGTCACGATATATAACATTTTCATAATTAAGTTATAATGTACCAGGCCACCGTTTAAGAGAATAGCTGTCTGCACCTTATTGATCATGTTCAGAATTTTGTTGAAATCACATTTTTCTCTCATTTTCTAAACATGGTTAAAGTTTTAGCAACTGCATATATTACTCTTAGCTTTCTTTCTAATCATTTCTTACTAAACCACACTGCATGTAAATCAAGATCAACCTCTGAACGTTACTAAAGTTGTACATCATATCTCTCAAATCATGCTTTTATATCATAGAAGATCAGCCTCTGTAAAACATGCTTTACAGTAAATCTTAATCAGTGTTACATGTGTGTAACACACAAACTTTAACATTTTACTAGACAGTCACCCCTAGTTGGGCAAGAAATGGTAAGAATATAACTAAAGAATGAGATACATAAATGGAAAGCTAGCTATCTGTACAGCATATAAGTAGCTAGCTGTTTCTGTTGATGCTGTAGACTATAGCCCTTATAAAGAGACTGCTTCTGCAGTGCATGCTGGTATGAGTCTTATCTGGACTTATAATCTTGTATCATACGTGAGACTTGATTTGAGGTGATTGTGTAGAATTGATACGAAATATCACCTTTTTTGACCTATCATATATTCAAATTTATGCATGTATATTCAACCTCTACTACAACCCTACTGCTATTAGTCTAGTACTCTAGCTCCATCTTCATAGGATGTAAATTGTACTCCATTTAGGTAAGAACTTTTTTTTTGTTAACCAGATCTTTGGGTCAGCATACGCGCACCTCGGGACCGAAGAGGACTAGGTGAGAACTTGTATAAATTATAGTAGTAATATGACATGCAGTAACTATTATTCTTGGGATACTTGTGGTCATGTGGAGAAATTTTGTCATCTTGTCTTTACTTTAGGCTTTTCTTCTAATATTTACACACAAGTTCTCTGTTTTGAACCACCATATTGTTCTCCAGTTTTTCAGCCATTGAACCAAATTTGTATGTCATCTGTGGCCAGGGGTTCCAACAGATTTTTTAAGCCTCAACTTCCTCTGTTTTCCTCACTTGAGCATTTATGTGACAGTTGACTCCAAAATGAACTTACTTCTAATGATTTTGTACCTGATGATAGTCATTTTTATAGTATGCAACACTGAGTTTCATTCAGGTAAACTACAACTTAGTTACCTCTTTCTTTCTTGATCAGCCTGAACAACTCATCTTAGTGTATATTTTTTTCATCTTTTTCATTTGTTTTTTTCATAATCATCTCTCCTTATGCAGCTAATGAATCTTCAAGTACAGCCTCTGGAAATAACATTCGAAACACTTCAACAACTACGAAGACTGAATCAACATACCTGAACCACAGAAAACTTCTGCAGCATGGTAAAAGAAAATTTGGTTACATGTAGTCGAAATCTTTTTTATCAAAGAAATGTTCATATTCGTTACAATCTGTATTCGATATCCTCAAACGGGATAATCTTGTTTTGCTAATCAGCGTTTGTGTATGTTTTCAATTAGGGAGTTGCACAAACAGGGATTTGAGTATTTCACAAAGCAAAGGATCATCAAGTGGGATACCTCAATACATAGTTGAGATAGTAAATACATGTGTTCATGGCTGTGCAACTTCAAATATTCATCTTCATTGCGGTTGGTTTGCTTCCGCGAAAATGGTTAATCCAAAAACTTTCAAGAGGCTTTCTTATGATGATTGTTTGGTAAATGAAGGACGGCCACTGAGGACCAGCCAGATAATCAGATTTACTTATTCAAATTCCTTCATGTATCCAATCACATTCAAGTTTGCAGATTTTTGTTGATGTAACATACAAACAATGCCTTGTATTTTCTTTTTCTTTTTTTATTTTTTCCTTTTTTCCTTGCGAAATCTGAATGAAACCAATAGGTAAAAAACTGAAATCCCAAAATCATATTTTTAGGTAATGCAGACTGCAATGCATGGTGAATGCCAGGGGCTGGGAGCCTAGTTCACTTTATCATGCCTACAAGATTCCTCTGTATAAGTAAATGTACTCTGTACTAGTATTATTTGTTTGCTACTTAGACCAGAGGATGTTTCATGTTTTATTGAAGCATCATTGCATAATCATCAGGGATAGAGTGAACCACGCGATATAATTATAAAGCTTTAAAAATCAACGAAAAATTCAAGTAAGAGGTACAAGTAGAGGTTACTATTGTCACTTATTTACCAAATGTTTATAGTTTAAGCCAAGACGGCAAAACTCAATGAATTAACAAATACTCCTTACTTTATCGACTAACTAACACCTTGATGAGTTAATAAGATGAAAAATGCTATGTACCCCGAATTGGGTCCCAAAACGGTTCCCAAATGCTTCGTGTAACATGTATAATTGGTAACTTTCTAATAATAATATGTGACACCGCGTGCATACAGATGCGCACACGAATTAAAATACGCTAAGTGTCATGCCACATCATTTAGGAAAAGTTTTGGAAACCTATTTGGGGTACCTAGCACTACTCGATATATCCCAACAATATTAATTTATTTAAGTTCAAATGAAAACTACAATTTCTTTCCTTCCCGGTATTTATATTTTAGGTGCAAAAGAAAAATTCTGAAGAGTGATATTCTGGTTACAATTGTCAACTGTATGGCGCTAAGCTTCTCTTGCAATGGCGCTGATTTGAAATATATTAAGAAAGAGTCGAATGACATTTCCTGTCCAAGACACAGGATATTGCGCACAATAGAATGGCAAATCCGTTTCATCAATGTTTCAAAGTTACCAATAGAGCAGTAGGAATTGTCAAAATAAAACCAAGTTCATCAACAAAAGCAAGTAACAGAACATAGAACAATTGAACTAGTCATTTTGCTTCCAGTCCATGCAGGAGCATTTATACTTTCAGCAGTAGAGGAGGGTGATGTGCCCCGAGACTCAGACTGAGTATCCAAACTTAGCTTTAGGAAATACTGGGAGCCTTGTCCAGAATCAGAGTAGTCGATAGGGAGTTGAAGGCATACCTTGTGCCATCACTTAAGCTTCTAGGATGAAAACAAAGCTAAGTAATTCCTCGTAAATGAGTATAACATACTTTTTTGCTTATATGCTCCTGTAACTGTGAGCTAATAGTGTCTAGTTCTTATTAACGCACTGCATGAGTATGTCTTTCGCTTACTTTCATTCTTCACAAATAGAAATATTGGTAATAGAATAATATGTAAAATAAAAAAAAAAGTTGGTGCATCTTACCAGCTAAAGATGTGATGAACAAGTATCTAAGATGTTATCATTTAAGATCATGGCTCGTTTCTTAGACTTCCAACTTATTAAGTATATGTGTTGTGTAATAAGGCTACTCAAGTTCTGTGTTGTGTGTATGTCATATGTTTAATTCTTAGCGCATGTAAGCACGTACAAGGAGTATGTCGAATCTCTAACATGAATAAGTTTGTATATTATGAATCCTTCGTTGTGTGTCTGCGGTTGGATATTTGGAGAGTTTATGACTTGATTCCTGTAAATGTATCTTTGATCATATCAAAAAATTTACACATGACATGATTTCTAATTTCCCAAGTTCATTCCTGATAATTTTCATTAGATATATGATATGCTTCCTAAGTTCATTCTAGACACTTATCATGTATCCCAATGTACTGGATGTAACTGAGAGATAAAGAGATTTAGATATGTGAAAAAACTTCAGTCCACTTCATATAACCTTTTTGCATTCAACAAACCTGCAACTTTCTTGACGGACTACTATAGTTAAGGGATTTACTTATTTTCGCTTCTTTAGCCCATAGAAAGAACTTTTGGTGATATCTAGTTTGGTCAGAGGTCCTTACATTTTATTTAGGATGTCCTTGATTAGGTCTGCACAAAAATTTCTACTGCACACATTTTGTTTATCTGCAAAAAAAAAGGGGTTAAAATTAAAATTAACATGAAAATGGAGGAAGGCAAATGAGAAGTTGTTATCTGCCAACAAAGTTGTTATTTGCATAACAATCATGACAGTTATATACTGGGAAAAAGTTGAGTATTCATGCTTCACCTAACTCCTTACAGAATAGTTCAATGTATTAGCAACTTACTAAAATTCTTGTAGTGAAATATATAGCTGCACAAGTTTACTAGTTCATCATATATATATATATAGGTAGAGAGGCACCCTACACCCTCATTCTCTCCCATGTAAACCCCTTGTCTCTTGAATTCTTTCTCAATTTTACTCCTTCATTATGTATCTCAGCTAGTGTCGAAATGTACATAAATGTATCTGTGTACATGTATGTTATGTGCAATTGGTAACAGCATTATATGTGAAAATACAACATTTCCCCTCACAGTCCTTCACAGGTGTAGACGTCATAGGTCGCCTTCAGAAGTTGATACTGACAAAAGAAAGGTTTGTTTGAATCACATGTAATGCCTCAGTATATTCGTGTAACATTTGAATATATACCTGGCAAATAAATATTTGAGTACCTCCCTCAAGGAAAAGAAATCTCCGTCCCACCTCTAATAACTAAAAGGTCTTAGCACATGATGAACTTATGCATCTAGAAATTTTTTTCTAGGAAAACTAACTATTTGATTGACCATCTCTTATTAAGATGAATTTCCGAATTTCCTGGAAAAAATTCAAGGAGATATTTGTGGTCCTATACATCCATCTTCCACATCTTTAGATATTTAATTGTATTAATCGACACCTTCACCACACAGTTTCATGTATGCCTGCTTTTAACATGAAATATAGACTTTGCTACATTACATGCTCGGAAAATTAGATTCATCTCACATCTCATTTAAATAAATCTGACTAGATAATGATGCCGAATTTATATTCTCAACTTTCAATAATTATTTTATGTCGATTGAAATTTGAGTGTATATAGAAAATGATTCTGCGAAAGTGACTTAAGAGATAATTCAAGTTATTGCACATCTGTCACTAACGAGAGCTGAGTTATCTACATCCATTTGGGGTCATATTATGAATAGACAATCTGATTGTCGAAACAATCTTTCTATAAACCTGTCTTGGTCAAGTTCCTGACACCTACCACTTTAAGATTTTGGGTAGTATCGTATATCACAAAGAACTAAAATAGAATCTCAAAGGAAATAGATGCAATTCATTCTCTGCAACTTATTCTAAGAGACCTCTTTAAGAATGTTGCGTATAACAATTTTAGTGGCATTATGCATGCTTGCATTGAAGATGAGGAGTTGCAAGGAAAAATTGAGCCCAGCCTTATTGCTACCGAAATGATTCGGCTTATTGAGACTGCAAATGTTCCAATATTTGCCGTAAATGTTGAGGGTCACATCGATGGTTGGAACACAAAGATTGCTGAATTGACAGGCTTACCAGCTGATCAAGCAATAGGAATGTCCTTGGTTCATGAACAAGTATATGAAGAATCAGAAGAGATTGTTTCAAAACTTGTATCCCAATCACTCAGAGGTACTATTCTTATGTATCCTATATATTTCTATAAAGCAATCATAATTAAAAATTAATTAAATGGTATTCAAAATAATTTATTAAATAATGCAGGTAAAGAAGAGAAGGACGTAGAAATAAAAATGAGGAAATTTGGTTTTAGCAAGGATAAGATGGCTGTTAACGTTGTGGTTAATACTTGTTGTAGCAAGGATGACACAGGTAATATTATTGGGGTATGTTTTGTTGGTCAGGATATTACTCATCAGAAAGATATAATGGAAAAATATATCAAATTAGAAGGTGATTACAAGGCCATCATACATAGTCCCAATCCTCTCATCCCCCCAATAAATACATGTTGTTTTGAATGGAACAATGCTATGGAGAAAGTGACCGGTTGGAGCAAGGATAGTGTCATGGGAAGGTTGTTAGTGGGAGAGGTTTTCGGCAACTTTTGCAAGTTAAAAGACCAAGATGCTATGACAAAATTAATGATCTTTCTCCATGATGCTATTGCAGGACAGGATACAAACACATTCTCGTTTGCCTTCTTAAACCGAAATGGACAGTCTGTACAAGCTCTATTAAGTGCACATAAGAGAGTTAATATAAGTGGTCAGATTATTGGAACATTTTGTTTCTTGCAGATTCCAAATCCTGATTTGCAAAAAGCTCTCGAATTGGAAAATATGCAGAAATTGACTTATACATGCAAAGAACTAAAATGTCCGTTGGGTGGTACACACATCACTAATTTAGACCTCGAAGGTACTGAACTAACTGATGATCAAAAGCAATTGCTCCAAACAAGGGGTGCTTGCGGGAAGCAGATTTCACAGATTACCACCGATGTTGATCAGGAGATCCTTGATCATGGGTGAGTTTCTATACAAGTTTTGTGGTATATAGTAAGATGCTCATCGTCACACTTTGGATGAAATCTTTTGCTATAACTTTGGGTTTAAGTTGAAGCTACTATATTTTCTAATTCATGCTAGATATTGGAACACGATATAATATATGTCGCATAATTTTTATGTAAGCATACGTACTTAGCAAAAAAATAAGCATACATAGGACGGAGCCATAATTTTTAATCTTTTGATTTGTGCATGACATTTTATAACTTACTATGACACTGTTTTACAAATTATACATCTATATAATATTTGATTGTCTTTTTTGTCGTGCTAGTTATTCAAGTTCGACGAGGCAGAATTCCTGCTTGGAAGTATGATGAATGCTGTTATGAACCAAGTCATGCTATTGCTCAAGGAAACAGATGTGCATCAACCAAGAATTCAGCAGGTGTTAACGACAATTTTGTCAAGTATGGCAAATTATGCCAAGGAAGGGTGGGTCAGTTTTGGACTTCAACCAATTATGCATCAGATTTCTGATGATACTTCTAACTTCCCTGCTGAGTTTAGGTATGCTTCTACAATTCCACATCTTCTAAATAGTTTGTATGTGACAAAAGTGTCTAGTTTTTTATGATTTCAGTAATTATTATAAGCTTACTATTTGAGACACTGCCTGGTGTCGGGCGAAGAGGACATAGATGAGAATCAAAAAGTAGTTCGAACATTACAAGATATTATTTCAAAGAACAATGTGTTTTTTGACACAAGTAGCAGTTTCATTTGTCCACAGTTGCATTTTTCTATATATCTTTCCGCTTTGTTTTGGGCTAAGCTGACAATTCACAAGCGGTCCATCTCTTCAACCAGCAAGTAGTTTCTTACTAGCATTAGATTTAGAGAGCACAATTCTTGGTTGGGAGACTTATATATCATACTATCTTTTACTTCTACGGAGCTGGTGTTCTCATATTAACTAAGAAGGTACTGTAAGTTTTTCTTTTTTATATGAACCATTACATTCGTCAACTGTTAATGTATGTTCAATATATGAAGGATTGGATGCTCTGCGGAAGGCCTTCCTCCTGAAGTGGTCCAAGATATGTTTCGTATGAGTGAATGGGTGACTCCGGAAGGTTTGGAATTGAGTACTTGCAGGAAAATGTTAAGTCAGATGAATGGTCGCGTCGAATACATAAAAGAGTCCAAATTTTGCCATTTTATAATCAAACTTGATCTTCCCATGACTACGAAATAAAGTTCAATGTTGACCAAGTCGGTATATACTTCATTTCCTGTCTAATACTTTAATAATGTTCACCATTACTCATCTTTGGCAACTGGGAACATTAGCTAATTGTGATATTGTTTTCCTGTAGTTCAGTGGTTACCATGTCAACAGACTAAAGTTGCCATTCCCGGCTTGACCCTGACTCGAAGATATCTCACCGGCTAAAGATGTCATGAGCAAGTACCTAAGATGTTGTCTTTGAAAGATCATGGCTCGTTTTCTTAGACTTCCAACTTATTTATGTGTCGTGTAATAAGGCTACCCAAGTTCTGTCTTGTACCTAAGATGTTGTCTTTGAAAGATCATGGCTCGTTTTTTTAGACTTCCAACTTATTTATGTGTCGTGTAATAAGGCTACCCAAGTTCTGTGTTGTGTGTATGTCATGTGTTTTAACTCTTAGAGCATGTGATCATATGACATGAGTATGTTGACTAACATATCTAAGTTTATATATTATGAATCCTTCGTGTGTTCTACATCTCGTGTTTTGGATATCTGGAGAGTTTATAACTTGATTCCTGTACGACGTATCTCTGATCATTTCAAAGAATTTGTACACGATTGGATTTTTAATTCCCCAATTACATTCCAGATACTTTTAGTTAGATGTATGATATGCTTACTAAGTTTATTTTAGACACTTATGTTATATCCCAATGTACTGGATGAAACTTAGAGATTTACGTGTGTGAGAAAACTTTAGTCCAATTCATCCAAACCTATTTGCATTGAAAAAAGCTGCAACTTTCTAAACAGACTACTAGTGCAGGGGTTTACTTACTTTTCCTTCTTTAGCCCATAGAGAACTTGGTGATATCTAGTTTGATCGGAGACCCTTTTGTTTTATTTAAGATGTACTTGATTACTTTCGTAGAAAAATTTTGATGGCGCGCATTTTTGTTTATCTGCAAAAAAAAAGAGAGTTAAGATCACAACTTCTTTTAGCTATTATGAATGTCTGATGCCTGTATGATCATCGATGTCAAGTATTCAAACAAATGAAATTATGTGTTTGTGAATGCTGAGACTGAGTTGCTTCAAAGAATATATGCTCTATAACAAGAGCACTAATATCAAATGAAGCTGTGACTAGAAGAACTCATACTACTTTACAATATTCCATGATAGGAGTAGAAATCACAACATAAATTTTACCTATTTAAAGGCCACTTAATGTTTTTAAAAGTTCATTGTGCTGAAATGATTATTAATCGTTTGTCCTGACAACATTTTAAGAATTGCTGGAAGGACTTAAGCTCTGCAGCATAACTCCAAATCAACCATGACGCACCAAAAATGCATGGATACCGCCTTGGAAGAATGACGCCCACCAACAGTCCATGGCTGATATATCATGTATCATGTACCAAAGGGCATCTACATGCCAGAATTAAAAATCTTTGCTTTGCCAGAAATTTGTTGCTGTCGAATGACTCGGATTGTCACAACATATTAGCTAGTTTTTCTTAAAAAATATTTGCTTTCATTTATGAGAGTGTTCCAACATATCGTGTGTTCAACAATTTAACCTCTGCTGCTAGGCGTGCCAACTGCCCAGGGCCTTATTGTGTAGTTGAAATTAGGTTTTTAGGGTTTTGTTTGTATTTTTTACAATTTAAAGTAGATTCACATAAACCTCGTTATCGCATAGATTCGTCCGAAATTTCAATCAATATATAGAACAGTAAAATTATCAAACCTTGAGATATATTGATATTACAGCACATTAGTTTGTAACTGACTTATGATGACATACAATTATAATATTGTTTAGAGTTGCTTATCAAATCAATTAGTTCTCCCAGGACTCCCTGATTTCTGAATGCTATTTTGCTGATGCAGGGTAATCAGCACTGGTAGCAGCAACAGTAGCATGCAAGATATTGCAAATTTATTACCAAGCAGGCAACCAGTCATTTCCGTTAATGTAATCTATTGAAAGAAAGGGATCAACTTCTTTGTCAGTCAGTTGTTTAGACCATTTGGCTCTCTTATTTGTTGATGCACCTGGTCCATGACACTTGTACTCTGCCTGGAATAAGTCTCTGCGTTCAATTCACAAATATAATTCCCATTAGAAGGCGAGGATGATCGAGAAAGTACAAGTGATATACATTGTTCAAAAAAACGGCCTAATCCTGGATCAAATGCATGGATTAAATTCAGATTATTCAAAGTTTTTCTTTTGCAAAGAAAGGCCTGGAAAATGATAACAAATTAATTTCTTAAAATTCTCCAATTGATCGATAGAAGGTACCTTACCCACTTAGACAAGCTTAGTGATTTTCAGAACACCGTTAATAAAATGGCAAATTTGTGAAACAATTACGCTTTAAATGAAACCTGCTTGGACTCGAGTTAGACCGGATGGTTTGCACATTAGATAGGAAATAATAGTACTTACTTGGTGCTACCATCGTCATATCTCCACAAGCTCCAGCCCTCAGGAACAATGGTTTGAGAAATATAAGTATTTGCAAACACAACTCTAGAATATGCTCCTTTAGCTCTACCCAAATACACTTGCCCTATTCCATAGACTTTTCCACCTTGAAACACAAATCCACTGTTTTCACTTGCTGATTCCCTGCTTTGTGCTGTTATTGACCCATGTATATCTACCCTTTTGTCTTCAATCACAAATATTTCACAGGTCTGCATTAACAAATATTTGTCGGTTTCATAGATGAGCTAAATTCAGAATCCAAATTGTCGGAAGAAATCAAATTTAATAATTTTAGTATAGATCAAGAATGGAACACAGAATTCTAATGTACTCACATGAAAAATGGATCTGGCACGCCCAAAAATGAAGTCAATTGAGCCTTGAATGTAACAAGTATCATAATAATGCCTCCCTTTGCTGTCGAAAAGTGTGTTATGGGTGCTATAAAATGCACAGTGGTAGAAAGCAACCATGTCTCCTGCTGCAAGTACTGCCACTGATTGATTTTGCGATGAAAATGGAACACCGGTGGGTGCCTCGTTCTTCAAAACCACGTCAATTAATAATAATCTTTAGTACAAACATCCCTCGCCATTCAACTAATAACATGAAATTTCAATAAAAAAATGCATTTATTAATTAAGTGATGATGGATATAAGACCTTGATGCTGAGACCAAACACAACAACATGAGGAGCTTTAACTATGAAAGTGGCGGATTCGGTATTATTAGTAGAGCTTTCGGACCAAGTGATGGACGTCCTTCCTTTTCCATTCCCTCTTATGAATATGAAAGGTTTGTTCTCTGGTATCGTCACCTTTTCCCTGAACACATTTTTCAATTGCATTACAAAGATTCCAAAACGAAAATACTCCGCTAGTCCTAAGGATTAGGGGACAGCCTAGTAAAGTCGTATCCCCGGTGTTGCAACGACAGAAACACAAAAAAAAAAAATGATAATACTCCGTTAATTCTGATTACATAGAAAATTTTGTTTATTAATACCTGTAAACTCCTTTCCTGACATGAATTGTGACCCAGTTAGTATTTCCACTAGGGACGGAATTGATTGCAGCTTGAACTGAAGAAAATTCCCCTCCTTCCTGAGCAACCTTAATTGTTTTCTTCGAGGAAATTTTCATTGTCAAGAGAGGAGCATCAACAATGTCTGCAGGTGTCGCCTTACACGTGTCACATACGACAACATCTAATGACGAAATATATGTTAATGCAAGAAGTACATATAGTATTCGACCGTAAATCGGTTTAATGTTATAAGAAGATGAAGACATTTTGTTATGAGGGGTAAGATGAAATTGGTTAGTAAATTGTATGAGAAAATGGAATGGCAAGGCCATCAAAGAATGTGAGGTTGAAAAGTTAGTTTTATATTTTCTTCTTTTTTTAGATGTTACAAAATTAGAGCGGGAAATTCAGTTAGGAGAGGCAGTTTTAGAGAAACTAGGACTTCCAATGATAATTGTGTGGCTGTTAACATGGTCTCATCTTCATTGTAACAGCTATTTACACTTGTCATTCCCTCTTCTACAGCTTTTAGACAAATTGAAGTGTTATTTTAATTGAATTTTTTTACTTTTTTGCCAAATTTTTCCCCAAAAAATTTCCTAAATGACGTATAAGTTGTGGCGCATATGTAAACATGCAGGTTCCCATATATTATTATTGGAAAAGTTATCAAGGCTTTTCTGTGAAAAATTTTATGACATTTTTTGGGGTGTCTAGCGTTTTTTATTTTTCGGTAACTAGTTATATTAATTCACCAACCCAAAAGGGAGTACATAATCTCACAGCTCCCATAATCTCACAGCTCCCAGGCCCGTGATGACAGATGATAACAGATATAGCACAAGTTAAACCCAACCAGAACCTAAGAAAACTAATACTAATATCATATCCAAAAACTTGACAGAACATATTAGGCAAGAACTAATGGATGAGCTGAAAGAAGCCCTGAAGAATGTAGGGGGTGAGAAAATCTGACACGACTAAAGTTTAGTCCGTTCAGGGAAAAGATTCACCGAGACGAAACGTGGATAAGACAACTGATCATCCTAATTAATCCGAATATGGTCTTAAATAACTTCTTTTACAAATTTTTATTGTTCAAAGCGTATATGTTCATTTTGTTCGAATTTCAATAAATACTAGACCGAATCAAAATAAACTTGTTTGGAAATATGAATACGGCAAAAATTGCCACCATTAAAAAGGAGAAACTGAAGCATTGCAGAAGAGCGTATCCCAGAGACCGAGACCCAACACACTCAATTATCCCCTGAAGGCTGAAGCCCACTTTCCATGCCACCCATCAAGGCTAGAGCTGGCCAAACTAGAGGCACGAGTCGAGTTGTGTGCCGTGCCGATTTACGATTCAATTTACCTGGACTCGTGAACGCCTCGTATAGTTTCACAGTTTGTGCCGAGTTGTAACCGGCTCGAGATGAACCGGTTTCAGACGAGTAAAACGGCGAGCCGAGGCGAGTCGACCCGCCCGTTTGGCCACCTCTT
>PHNY01183586.1:0-10195 GCA_003724115.2 Anethum foeniculum | reverse complement strand
AGCTGGGTAAAATAATACTTCAGCTCCCAACTAATTATTAAAGGTTCCAGCTGCTGCTACTAAAAACTAGATAATACAAAGTCAAATACACAACTGAAATAACACTGTTAATAATAACTTTTCCAACTGTATAAGTCAAGATAAACTCAAACAGGATACACACTACTACTGATCCCTATCACAATGCATTATAACATCTAATACAGTGAATTGAGTGATAGACTGAATGACAGATCTTTGTACTTGTTGAGAACCCGAGAGAGTATACAGCAGAAAGAGGTTGTTTTTTAGCTTGTTTTTATTTTTGTAGGTGTGTATGTGTGTTTACTATGACTACTTTCAATTTTCATATACATATAATTTGTAATACTTATATTATTAAATAACTATTATGGTAACTTATTATTTTATTAAATAACTAGATTATTATGTATATATTATTTTAAATAACTTATTAATTTGTCAATATATTATCAATAATCTAGAATTATTAAAAATAGGGGTACATAATAAACATATCATACTTAATTTTATTTTTTTTTAAATAATGGGCGGACAATTGTCACCTCACTTAATATTCTGGAATCGCCCCTGAATACACACCATTCCTTCTTTTCGAGCAATCAATCATAACCACCCCCAGTTTCTGTAATATGTATGGCTGTTAGCAATTAGGCACTTACTCTCTTGTGCCATGTAAATATTAGTATGACATATGGTTTCTTATGTCTTATACTGCCTGATGGAAAGTGAAGCCTATTTAGGTTGTAGATTCAATGGTTGTAGAGAGGGCTCGCGGTGAGTCACAAAGCATGTCAGGCTCTCTTCAGTCGTTATGTTGGGGTTCCTCTGCTTTTGGTGGAATTGTGAGTGCCTACTTTAGTGGATCTTTAGTCGAAGCTTATGGAGTCAGGTATACGATTGGTTCTCATTCACCATAATTCATAAACTCTTATAGTCCTGGTCTCTTAAAATCTTCTTATTGCAGGTTTGTCTTCGGTGTCACTGCATTGCTTCCATTGTTGACAACAGCAGTTGCAGTACTTGTAAAAGAGAAACCTGTGACTACCTCGGCATGGCGACAGAATAATAGTTTGGCTGATCTAGGATTTCTTGATACCTTCAAAACTAGCATTGTTGAGTTATGGAATGCTCTCACACAACGAAGTGTATTTCTTCCAACTTTGTTTATCTTCCTGTGGCAGGCAACTCCTCACTCGGATTCAGCCATGTTTTACTTTACGTATGCCTTCGCCATTAACTAGCTTTCTACTTTGTTTTCTGTAATATGATTTGTGGTCGTTTGTAAGTACTAATCTTTTATAACTATATATATGTCGGATGTCTAATGAATCGTGATGCATTTTACAGAACAAATAAACTTGGTTTTACCCCAGAGTTTCTAGGACGTGTTAAGCTTGTTACTTCGATCGCTTCACTTCTGGGTGTCGGACTATATAATGGTTTCCTGAAAACTGTTCCATTGCGGAAAATATTTCTCATAACTACTATTTTTGGAACAGCCCTTGGGTTGACTCAGGTTTGTGTTCTTTTTCTTATTTTTGCGGTTAAGAGATTTTTTATAGTCGTTCTTACCGGAACTTTGGGGTTTTTCTATAATAGGTTTTTCTTGTAACGGGAATCAATCGGCAATTTGGCATAAGTGATGAATGGTTTGCAATTGGGGACTCTTTGATTATAACAGTTCTTGGCCAAGTAATAAATTTATACATTAGGCGTCAATATTGTACTTTATAATTTGTTACTCTATGCATGATTGATCACTCTTTTAGTTCTTTTGCATTCCTTATTACTTATTAGTGATTCCATTGCAGGCTTCGTTTATGCCCGTGCTTGTGCTAGCAGCGAGATTATGCCCAGAGGGAATGGAGGCAACACTTTTTGCTACTCTTATGTCTGTATCCAATGGAGGGAGTGTCCTGGGAGGTCTGCTTGGCGCTGGCCTTACTCAGCTCTTTGGTGTTACTAAGGACAGGTTTGACAACTTGGCCTTACTGATAATTCTTTGCAATTTGAGCTCCTTATTACCTTTACCACTACTTGGCCTCCTTCCACGTGATAATTCTGATGCAAATTCGAGGGAGAATAATGATGTCGAGATAAAATCTAACTGAAAAGTGGCTCTTCTTGCAACTGAGGCTAAGTTGTATATGTAATGCGAAGGACAGCCTTGAAATACCATGAGTCGGAGGAGAAAGAAGATACAGAATGTAGATTTTTGTCACAGCTTCCGGGAAAAGATGTTTTTACACTAGAGAGGAGAGAGAGAGAGAGGAAGAGAGAGACAGAGAAGAGATATACTGTTGTAAATACTTAATCCAAAAACTGAAGTTAAGGATGCTACTTCCACATTACATGTAGTTGTACAAGAGTCAGCTACTATTTTAGAGATAGAAGATGTCGAGACTCATGTAGCCCATCACTTGTAAATGATATAATATTACTAATTTTAGTACCTACAACAGTTTTTCTTGTTTCTTTTAGGACTCTGCTCCTTTTCTCTCGTCCTGTAAGATTTATTTTAAGAAAAACCTTTGAGATTAAAACGAGGACCTGGCATCTGGTTGGATGTTCTAGAATTTACCATCAAGTGTATAACATTAGTATATAAAGCAGGGTCCATGGTGTATCCGTTTTTTGCTAAACACACACGCGCGCGCGCACACACACCCACCTTGTATTTGACAAGGTTCGAACCCTCGACATCCCGTAAAGGGATCAAGGGAGATACTACTATACCTCGCAACCAAGGAGCTCACATGCACTGAATAAAATTTTCAAATAACCATTGCATAAAAAAATCTCAAATATATAATACCAGTAAATTTGTTTTGTTTATTTTAGATACTTCAGTAGCTACTAAACTATATGTCTTCTTTTTCTTCCCCTCTCTCTGCCTATGTAATTTTTTTAGTGTGAAACCTATCCGTAGTTAGTTTTATCCGTAGTTTTCGAATTTTATATATGAATATTTTATCATTTAAAATGATAAAAAGTAAGGTGTGGTATGGCTATATGCTAATCTTTTGCAATGATTCTTCCTCTCCATGGACTGTTTTTATATATGACATGGTGGAACTCAATTCGTGCCTTTTTGTTTAATTCTGGAACAGTTGATGTGAAGGTTTATGTCATTTGTCAACTGTTATTGATAGAAGTTGTTGGGATATTATATGCCACAAATACCAGGGATATAGTTAATTGGATAGGAAAACACCTCCTTTCCACCTGAAGGGGAGTTGAACTACTAGGGTAGGTTAGTCCTTCCTCTTCTTAAAATGAAGGGGACCTAAACAGAACCAACATCCACATGCAAATGTCATTTATCTTAACCCTCTCTCCTTGGAAGGGCAAATTTTAAATACACGGTGTAATTTTAAACCACATTTCCCTCGAAAGGGTACCTTACTTGCAAAAACGTCATATAAGACCTCTACTCCGATGACCTGTCATTTGACAGTGAGTACAGGTCACATGATGGCTTATATCATACATCCGTTCGCACGTATAAGTAACTCGTTACATTAATACGCTGAGTTTAAACTCAGGTAACCTAGTTCAAGAATGGAAACTAGTTAATACCCATTCAAACCACAGGTATAGGTCGAGCTCTTATGTCATTTATAAGCCTCTGTAACAAAGAAAGTTAAGCTAGGATTTGGAGTGGGTGCCTAAAATCAAACTTTTAGAATTTCTGAAAAAGAAATCAACCTTAAAAGTGCAGTCAAGGCCTATGGTTTCATTTAGAAATCAAATTTTAAAAAGAGCCCTTTGTAAAAAGTTGTTAAAAACAAAATTTTAATTTTTGGTGCAAGGGGCAAAATATCGCTTTTGTGTTCTACTTGCACCCAAGTTGAAGAAAGAAGTAAAAGCGATTCTTTTCCAAATACCTTCTCTTAATTTCTTTACTTGTTCCACTCGCTCTTTTTTTTGTGTGTGTCTGTGCGCCGCTAGAGAACCATAACGTGCTAAACATTAACAAAAGCTTTTTCCTTGTAGTTTTTTTTCATGATAATCTCTATGTTCTCTAAGATCTCTCATCTTCCTCCTTTTTAAGTGTGGTAGAATACAAATATATCATGGTATTTTTAAGGTGTAGCACTAGTGATAGCACACTTAATATCACTTACTAATAAGAAGTCAGTAAAAAGGAGATACTAAATCATATATTTCCTACTAAATAGCATTTGACTTTCCACTGGATTTGTGTGCTCCATCTGGTTTGAAGCATTGAGCTCTTTCCAACTTTTTTCTCTATGAGTTTAAATTGTGATTTTATATCTAATATCTGCTTTATGTTGATCATATGACAAGTAACTAGAACTGTTTCTTTCAGTAGTTCCTATCTTTTAAACACACACATGCGCGCACACACACACACACACGCACATTCTATATGTTGTATGTGTTTGTAGTTTGCCAAGCTATCTTCATCGCCTGGACAAGTTATCTGGATTATTTGTTGTTTTAGGCAAGTGAACCAGTTCCAAGTGTTTGTTGTATGAGGATTGTTACCCTAATAATTGCTGATGTTTTGATAGTGTTCACTGAAGTTTACAAACATTATTCCCAGCTACCACGTAACAGCTCTGCTTATTGTTACATAATATTATTTATTGTTGATTGCCTACTTTATGTTTTAGCATAGTTGATGCAAATTATTGAAGGTATGAACATCTTTGTTTGCTAGTTCGAACTTTATATCCATTATCCACACGAAGGGTTAATAATACTTCAGCTCTTGATATAGTTTATTAATGATGGTAATGATAAGGGACTACAATCTGATAATCAAGCAGAGTTTTTGGCAATAATTGCAAAGATGTTGCAATTAGTTAATAACTTATTGCTCTTTTTCAGTTATCCCTTCATTTTATAACAACATATCCATATAAATGTTGAATTGAAGGTCTGCTGTTCTGGGAGTGAGAAAGTGGTTGTGTGGGGTAGACAGAAGAATCTATAGTTGAAAGGTAAAAACAATTGGAGTGCATGTGGGATGTCTTGTGAGAAAATATTGAATATAGACTCTCCAACTTGATAATTAGGTTTTTAACGTAGTTGCTTATGATAATAGTGTACTGGAAAACAAGACTTCCATGTGCAAATCATTGAAACTTTGAACAATGAATCGTGAGCTAAAACCATGTTTAGATGATTGTGCACAAGAAGTATTATAGTACACCAATATTTAATTGGATTTGGTTAGCTAATCCCCATCATGAAAAACAGAAGATAATTCCAGAGACCCTGTAGATTAGTTATACTAAGAATTTGTATATTTAATTATCTTTCACCTATCTGACCAAGTGGCTGACCTATCTAGCAGACCTGGTTCTTCAGCCGTCTGCAGGTCTGTTATTATGTGCCTTTGTTAGTTCACGATCACAATATAAGCGTTGTCTTGATTAATAGATTTTTTTTTTGAATTATTTTTACGGAACCAACTGTTCTGCTCCTTTAGCAGGGGTAAGCTATGCATACATTTTACCCTCTTCAGACCCTACTTCTTAGTGAGGCATAGTGGAGTAAGTTTGGTTTGGTTTCTTACAATTCCTGTACAGAAGATTTGTTTTAATTTTCATGTTCTGGCAACATTAATATATCCTGGACAATTGCACTAACAGAGGATATAGTCTATAGATCATCCTGATACAGTAATGCTTAAAGGCAGGAAGAAATGTGATGTTGAGGCCTATGTAAGTGCCTATAGTTTACCAGACAAGAACTCACATGTTCTGAGGCTGAAGAAGATGAGTACAAAGTTTTATTGTATTTTTGGGCAAGGACTTGAACATGTTATATGGTGTATATATAGGAGTTGAGGATCCCCACATGCTAGGGCATGGTTTGTCTGGGGGACCAATAATTGAAAGTTTTGGAGTGTACACTTTTAGTTATTGAAGCACATTACTTGAATTTTTCTGTTCTAGACCTCATATGGTCCTGGAAGACAACTTCATTGCTACAATTGCCTAGGGTTATCCATACATGATATTAAGTGCTTTAAGATCAGTTCATTTGATTCTCTGACAGTAAATGTCTTGATTGGATCACATTCCGAGACTATGGTTGTGATCAAATCATCTTTGGAAGTGCATGTGTTAGTTTATCCATTCCAGGATTAGCTGCGCAACTGAACATTACATGTTTGGCTAATTTGCTTAATCTTGTGATTGATAAGCCTAGTTATTTTTGGGATGTGTCCTACATGTGGGTTGTAGATTGCTTAAAGGTGTCAGTGGTTTCTATCAAAAGTTTACATTATTAACAAAATTATGTTGCAAGGCTGCGTAATGTCTAAGATTTCCAACCAACTATAATGCGCTAATAGTCTAGTGCATTATTGAGTGCTCAATTTTTTAATGACGCATTTCAAAGATTATCAAGCTGAATTTGTTTTGTACCTACCCATTTTTCATACTATTATTTTCATTAGAGGTTGGATAAACTCTTTCGCGATAACTTATGAGATGGATTATTATTGGCGTTTGATATCTTTAATGTTTCAACTTTTTTTTTTTTTTTTTTTTTGGGTAAAAGGATACGCAAGTACAGGGGCGGAGGAGAGGAGAATCGAATTATAAACGCTCCTAGTATTCGAAATGTATCTGTCACCGCTCGGAGTTTTGGATTTGGGTTTTGTTCACTAATGTCATATAAGTTCGAGAACTGTTAGATCAGTATTTTAAAGGTTCAGATTGAAATAATTTTTTTACCCACTGAAAAGAAAAAGAAGGTTCAGATTGAAATATTTTTTTTACTCACGGAAAAGAAAAAGTCTGATCCGCGAAAAATTATAGCGGAAAGAAAAAAAAAAAAATCTTAAACTACCTACTGTTACTGATTGAGTACACATTTTTTACTTGCTAATTGCTTCAAGCCTTCTACATGTTCCTAGATTTAAGAAGAGGACAAATTGTTATCCAGTCTAAATTGGCAAAGTGGCAAGGTTTCCAATCACATTTGCAAAGTTAAACAAAGGGGTCACATCTAGTATAACATATCCGCTCATTACAGTCGATTCATATAATTGCATTGCACCTCGTCCATTTCTTCGGATATGAATCAGTGATGCGTTTGTATAATTGCAGTGTTCTGAAATGTGGACCAAAGGCAGGTGTTTAAATGAAATTAGATCACAAAGTGTTTTGAGTTCGCAGTAAACAAGTGTTTAAGCGTTCCTAATATTAGGCGACTTAAGTCGCTATCAAGCAGAGACGTTAATTGCTGTTTTTTCACCTTTAAGATGATAATTACAAAAAATGATGTTCTGTTTCGTTCAGAAAATTGTGTGTTTAGTTTATTACCTGTCCGTCCATTTTACATATATGTCTTTTCAAGAAAAAATAAATACATATTAAAAAAATGTTAGTTAAATAAAGTTTTCAAAATTTATCCTAGTTAATATATTAAAAATGGGAAATAGCGTTAAATTAATATAAGAGTAGTGTAAGAAAAATTATCTACAAATTTATATCGAATTTTTTTTTAGAAAGAAATATGAAAAAAGTGTGAATTGCTGTTAACGCCAACTGCCAATAAGGCAAAAACTACTCCATAAGACGACGAACAATTATTCGAAGAGGAGCCGGATGAGAGAATAAGCAAATGCTGTATGAAATATACAATGAGCTATGTCAACGAAAAGTAACTGTTAAAAAAAATAATAAAAAAATTCATGAAAAAGTTATATTTATATTTAGGAGGAAAATTCCAACTAAAAATTCCAAAGAAAAAGTCAAAAGTAATGTATCCGATTCATTACCTCCTCTTTAAAAAATTTATTTTTATCGTTATTTTTTTATTATAATGATTTGACAGGGCCCCTCAACCACATTGTCTCAATTTCCACTGCCCCATGTCCCCCCTAGAACATGGATGAAATTATGGTAGATGTCCATGCTACTCCCTCCGTCCCACAATACTAGTCTATTTTGAGAGATTTTTTTTTTCCCACAATACATGTTCA
The DNA here is from genome assembly GCA_003724115.2 of Anethum foeniculum. Lineage (NCBI taxonomy): Eukaryota > Viridiplantae > Streptophyta > Magnoliopsida > Apiales > Apiaceae > Anethum > Anethum foeniculum. The sequence goes on along the minus strand of PHNY01183586.1, from coordinate 2,202 downwards.
TTTTTAATTTTCAATGCAAATTTATTGATATTTTTCCCAAATTACCCTTCTTGAAAATTGTATTACAATTAATGAGAGTTGGATAATAGTCTACATTCATGCATTTATGATGGGTATAAGTGGAAGTTTATCATTTAATTAATACTTTCTTAATAAGCGTAAAAAATTGAAAAGAGACTAGTATTATGGGACGGAGGGAGGAGGGAGTACTATATAACATCTCTTTTTCCCTGCCTCTCTATAAATAAATTCTTTTTTACAAATTTATACTTCATATTCTTATTTTGATCAACTTGATCTCCAAGAGGCCATTCTACATTTGAAGTGAACAAAGAAAAATGGAGATTGAATTGGTCAAGTGTGAGTGTTGTGGGCTCAAAGAAGATTGTACTCAAGATTACATTAATGAGGTGAAATCGAAATTTGAAGGCAAGTGGTTATGTGGATTGTGCTCGGAAGCAGTTAGAGATGAACTTAACAGAGGAAACTCCAAGGCATTCGATGTTGAAGAAGCAATGAAAGCTCACATGTCGTTTTGTCGAAGATATAAATCAAATCCTGCTATTCGAGTGGCTGATGGCATGAGACAGATGCTACGTAGACGGTCTGACATGTCGTCAGGCTCATCGGCTTCTTCAAAGAAGTATTCGAGATCATCCAGCACCTCGCAAGTAGGAGATGATTCTTCCTTCTCGTATTATTAGCTACAAAAATGATAACAAATTAATGAGGATGATCAGATTACTCTGTGGACGAAATAAGCTGACTGAGATAAAAGAAGAGCCTTTTCTGGCTCTCATGCAACTTGTTTTGTACATAGGATGTTTATTTCAATGCAAGCTTAATGCTACCAGTACCAAATCCTTATTATCCTTCTTGTTCACTCTTATGTTTTGATTTCACGATGGCCCTGTTTTTAATTGTTCTTTCTCTCTAATTACAGAATTTGCAGATTAACCCATATGTTAAAAGCTTATATTTCACTAAAGTCAACTGTTAAAACTAAATGGTTTAGCTGCAACTTTTATCAAACCGTTTTTCTATGCCCAGGTGCACATTAAGCGCTAAATTTTATAAGTATGACTCATTTTAATTAGTTTTTATATTTTAATAGTGATAGACTACACTGCATACACAAAAACTCCACCAATCAAAATTAGCTAAACACGTAAAAGTTAGCGTTTAGTGACATTAGAAAGACCGTTTATGAAAAGCCACAGTTCATAAATTATACTCCTTTCGTTTCAAAATTCATGTCTACTTTAGGGAAAAAATTTGTTTCAAATTAGTTGTCCACTTCAACTTTCAATAAAAGTTTATATTTCTAAAACCAACTCTAGTTCACATATCTCTAATTTATATTTCCAAGATCAACTATATACCACATACTCCCTCCGTCCCTTTTTAGTTGTCACATTTGGAAAAAACACACATATTAAGAAAATTTAAATTTTATATCTTATTTCCATGCATAACCCTAATTATTGCATTAAATGATGAGTTAGGTGTGTGTATATTAGTTGTAAAGTCAAACTTTGGAATTATAAATATAGGGGTAAACATGGAAAGACTTGTACAAAAATATATTGGAAAAAGAGTGAGACAACTATTTAGGAACAATTTTTTTTTGCAAAAGTGACAACTAAAAAGGGACTGAGGGAGTATTATACTCAATTAATACACTTAATACAACTTTTTCCTATCTACATCTACTTTTCTTAATATGTGTGAATTTTTAAAAATGAACATTTATTTTGAAACGGAAGGAGTATTGCTTTCTCTAATTAATAATTAGTATACAAATGCATGAGTACTTTTTAAGATTCCACAAGTAAAAGTGTTTTAAGGAATAAATGATAGTTGTCAAATGTTAAAGAAAGTTTGCTTAAATTAGTGGGTTCCTTTTTAATTGTCCCCAAACATAAGCCATATCATAGTAACCTTTCTTTTGGTAATACTTTACTTGTGTAGTTTCTTTTGGACAATCTACTTGTGTAATCTGGAAAGTGGACATAGTTGTGGGAGGAACCATGGTTACTAACAAAAAGAAAAATTAAATCTTATAAGCTATGGACTAACAGTTATTGGAGATATCTTATCACATATTTTGATACGTAGTTGTTCATATCATAGCTGATAGCTAGTGTTGCTTATCGTAACTAATTTCTGTTAGATCTCAATCTGTATATATGCTTTCCTGTG
>PHNY01183521.1:404-16334 GCA_003724115.2 Anethum foeniculum | reverse complement strand
TGTAAAAAAAACTTAAAAATGTAGCATTTTTGATAATTTCTCTATAGTTTAATAATTTAACAATAGGCTAATGTATAAATATTACATATTATATTATAAATAGGCCAATATATTAAATATTTCATATTATTGCAGTCTTCCATGTGGTCTTGTGTTTTACTGTGTGCTTACCTAAGCAAAATGATAAGTCTAAAGCGGAAAGTACCGGCCACTGGCTTTCAGCATATGCACACATAAGTGACTAATAAACACATTTAAAATTTTCACCAAACGGTTCAATAAAAGCAAAACGTGCTTTCGCCGGATCAAATCAACTTATGTGGAGAGCCAAACATGCACTAGGTAAGTAGTCCGGAGAGCCAAACACACTAGGTAAGTAGTCCGTAAAAATTTTCATAGAACGTTGAGTTTTGATTGAAATGATTGTATTCACATAAATAATATTCACTCAGTCCCACCTATTTGTTATCTCTGTCTCATTTTAATTGATATTTTAACTGATATTTGACCTTTTAACACGCATTTCAAAGTATAAAAAATACTAATTATACTTAGAAAAAAGTTTTGATTTTTATATCAAATTAAAATTTATATTCTAAACTTTAATTTGATATATGTATTGAAAATAATAATTATATTTAAGTATGATTTTTTAACACCTCATTTTACGTGCTAAGAAGTCAAAAGCAGTTAAAATGGGACAGAGGGAGTATCGTTTCTGAAAGAGTGTCTGAGACGCATTTTAAGGTGCATATAAAATATAGTTATCTTGTCTTATTTTTAAAAGTTTATTTTTCTAAAAAAAAGTTGAATATTTAAATATTTATTCAGAAAAATAAAATTTTAAAAATAAATTACAAAATTGTACTTTATATGCACCTTAAAATGCATGCCGGACACTCTCTTAAAAACGATAACAAATGGGAGGGACAGAGGGAGTATCAAATTAAAGTATCCTACCTCATTATTATGTTACTGGGACAATAAGCCGCGCTTCGCGGCGACAATATAGTAATGTTTTAAAAAAATTATTAAACATGAAGACACAATAGCTTTTAATATATCTTTCGACTATGTTTAATGTAAAATAATAAATATAAATTACTTAAATATAAATATCAAATAATACCTTTTATAATTAAATAACCTCAATAATGAAACGAAACCTCTAAAACTAAGTGATTCATAACATCTTCCATTCTTCACGGGCAAAGGTTGCATTCTAAAATTATAAAATCAATCAAACAATAGCATAAACGTAAAGGCTTAACAAAACAAATAGTGAAAAAACTATCATAATATGTAAAATAAAATTTGAAACACAAGTGCTAATTATGAAAGTAAAAAACATAAATTATTTAAATTTAAATATCAAATAATATCTTTATAATTAATTAGCCTCAATAAAAAGACATCTAAAATATTTAGCAAAAAAAAAAAGACATCTAAAACTAACTGATCCACACCATCCTCCGTTCTTCCTGGGCAAAAGACTCCACTCTAAAATCATAAAATCAATCAAGCATTTTAAAATCATAAAATCAGTCAAATAATAACATACACTTAAAGGTTTAACAAAACAATAGTGACAAAACTATCATAATACAAAATAAAGTTTGAAACACAAGCGCTAATGAAAAACCTAGCTAACAATTTGCTTCTTTTTTTTCAGGTCAAAAGATTTACACTTATGTATATATAAGATTATTTACTTCTTTTTTAAAATATATTTTAAGACTTCAAATTTTGAAAAGTATTAAGATAAGAACTTTGACTTGAAAATAAAGTCTTATCGAATAAGAATGTGATAGAAATTTTTTTAAAAAAATTACAATATGATAATTCGAGTTAAGGAGAAAGTTTAAGAGAAAATGAAGTAATTAACTTTTGAGTTGAAAATAAAGTTTGAAAAAATAATAATATGGTAGTGAAATTTTAGAATAATAATAAGATGATAATTTGAGTTATGCGGAACATTTATTGATATCGTAGAGAAATTTTAAGAGAACAATAAGATGGTGATTTGATAACTTGATTTAAGAGGAAAGTTTATTGATATAGTAGATAAATTTTAGAATAATAATAATAATAAGGTAATGTGAGTTAAGAGAAAAGTTTAAGAGAATATGAGGTAATTAAGATTTTCTCTATTGATTAATTTAAAAAATTGAGAAAATTAGAAAATAGAATGATGCGATTTGAGAGTCGTCACATAAACGCCCTCATCTTTTTCTTTATATAAATATTGATTTTGTATAAAAAATTTGTATCCAATTTTATGAATGCAGCACTCCTATGTTTATTGTTACTAAATCAGATGATGAATAACTATAAATGACTTGTATTTCAGTGTTTTTATTGGGGGGTTTGAGGCAGTTTTACAACCCGACCCAATTAATTCGGTTTGACAATTTTTAACCCAACCCGCAAATATATAATTTCGTAACCCAATCTTATTCGTTATATGTTATTTGGGTCGGTTTGAACTGGTTGAATGATTTTATATATAAAAAGATCAATATTATATATCATTGCTCATTTCAAAATTTTAAATAAATTAAAATTGGTATAATCTACAATTATAGTACCATTATTTGAATTTGATTAACATTAAAATTTTAATAATGTATATCCTGTCGTAAATTATATGCACGCACAAGAAATAATGTATAATTGCATATAGTATACAGATTATATTAAATTATCGAATAAAACTTTTAAGTTAAATCAGGTTGATCAGAAAAATCTTATCCAATCCATCTAATTCAATTTGAATTTTTACGACCCAAACAAATATCAAATTTTAATTAATGGATTTAAATAACTAAAAAAAATCGAATTGTATCGTTTTAATTGGATTGACGAACTCATAAACACATGAGGTCATATAAGTTTGGTTCTCGCTTATCGCAAGATTTACTGTAACTTCAAATTAGTATTTGCCTTTCAAAACCATGTAAAATACCACTTACCAGTTTCCACATGCATCTAAGTTGTGTTCTCATATTTTAGAAAAAAAAAAAGGTTTGTATCTCAGCGTATTATATATAAATAAAAAATGTGTATCTGCGTAAACACGTAAACATACACACGCGTGAATACTACAAGTTGGTATATAAATGTAGCCCTAAAATTCAGGAGTTTCCATAACTCGAATACAAATAAACAGCTTAAAAAGAAACTCACAACTCACAAGCAACATTATTACTTACTTACTAGTCAATCAATCAAATCCAGGAGAGAAGCTAAGAAGATGTGTGGCGGTGCTATTATCTCCGACTTGTCTGCTCCTCCCCGGCGGTCAGCTCGTCGCTTAACTGCCGATGTACTCTGGAACAACAACACCACCAACAGCCAGCATAAAAATCCAAACAATTACTACTCTAAGCCTTTGAGATCTGCTAGGCTTGACGATGATTTCGAGGCTGATTTTCTAGGCTTTCATGATGATATTTCTCCTCATTTCAACTTCTCTGCTCCTTCTATTCATCATACAGGTAACTTTATTCACTTATTTTTATCATTATTAGCTTAAGTTAATTAGTTATGTTTCCTTTTTCCGGAAATTAATTTCGTTTCGAGTCATTTTAAATCCAGTTTCCGCATCTGCATGTACTAATTGAGTAAAGCTATGTCCACTATATATATACGATTTGTATGATAGGCTACCTAATGGCTAATTAAACTGATGTGATTCCTACAAGTATCCAAACAACTATATATATGTTCAGTTAGCTATATTGTTCATCTGTTCCGATTTCGATTAAATTAAGCGGTGATAAAATGATTTTGTTTTTCTAATCAAGTATAAGATCCATCTAGGAGTAGCTCGCGGTGGTCCATATGATCCATATTGTGTCCTTTTACTAGCACCTTACCGCTATGGTAGAATTGGTTAAGAATCTTACTATGTTTTCTCTCAAGTTTACACCTGAGATGAAAATATTGGATTCTGTTTTAATTAATTGAAGTGGCAAGTAATGATAGAACGCTTATATGTATATAGTTTTTTCCTGCATATCTCGTCTTGTAAGATACTGCTGTTGCTTTTATACATGTAAATAACTTGATTATAATGATATTTCCATAAGCAGAAACCAATGATGAAGCAGAGAAATCCTCTACTAGGAAGAAGAAGAATCAGTATAGAGGGATAAGGCAACGCCCTTGGGGTAAATGGGCTGCTGAGATTCGTGATCCGAGGAAAGGCGTGAGAGTATGGCTTGGAACGTACAATACAGCTGAAGAAGCTGCGAGAGCGTATGATTCTGAGGCAAGGAGGATTCGGGGTAGGAAAGCAAAAGTCAATTTTCCTGATGCCGTGGTTCAAACTGCTGTGAAGCACTCGACTGAGGCAAATATCAATAAGAATGTCTCGGACTTGGTTCAACCCAGTTCAAATCCTGATTTCAACGCGATGAACTATCTGGATAGTGATTATTGTAACTCATTAAGCTTTGAGGAAGAAAAACCTAAGCTTTATGGTTATGATAATTTGTATCTTGCTAACACGGAGGTGGGGCTTGAACCAATAGTTTCATCAGATAGTGCTTCCCAGTATTTTAGTTCTGACCAAGGAAGTGACTCTTATGATTATTCTGACTTTGGTTGGGGCGATAATTCATCCAAGACTCTGGAGGTGACATCCTTGGCTACTCTAAAACGTGATGGAGTTGAATATTTGGAAGATGCTAGCCCCTGTAAGAAACTGAAGCAGCTCCACTCTACGGACTTTGTGTCATGTGAAGAAACTATAGAGAAGAAGCCTGAGGAGATCCCCAACTTTGAGACAGAGATGAAGTTTTTCCGGATGGCATGTATGGATGGCAACTGGGATGCCTCATTAGATGCTTTCTTAGCTGAAGATACAACACTGGATGCCGAAAATCCAATTAATCTTTGGGCCTTTGATGATCTCCCTACTACTGTGGGGGGAGCATTCTAAGCAACCTCTGTCCCATGGCATGCTTTGTGTAAATAAAGGCTACATGTTAGTAATTTCAGGGCTATATATTACTTTTTGCATTTCATATGTGGATCTTTGAAGTGGTTCCATAATGGTTTTGTTTTTAGAGAGCAAAACGCTTATCCTGTTCTCTTTTGTCATTTCAGGCATGCTTCCTGCTGACCGAGATGGCCGGACTAACAATGAAGCATGATGATGCCTCAAATGCTTTCTAAAATTTGGTTTTTGTAATATAGTAGTACATACGTAATTTGGTTGAGTAATCTTTAAGACATGATTTTGATTATGATGTTTGTATCGATGTTGAGTAACTTGTTTACAGTATTTGTTTGTTTATATTTGTTTCTCTTATGTCGCTTTGCTCCCAAGTTCTAAAACTTGCGGTTTGGTTATAAGGTGGTTAGAAGGAGCTTACTGGATGTAAGAAAAAAATTGTGAACAAATCAAAAGGTTGAAAAAGCACGAGTGTAGTTCATCTATTATGTGAACTGGGACAAAAATGAGTAGTTAAGGTTTACCAGGTTAAGCCCTACTTTACTATGCATACATTTGCGTGGGATCAAGCTTCACTTTGAAGTCGTAGGAATTAGTGGAGTGAAGATGAATTATGAATATTTACCTGCAATATAGTGTAGCATTGCATCTTCTTACAGCCCAATAGGATTAGCTTTTCCGTCGATCATCTGTCGTACACTTATGAAGATCTTAAAACTTAATATGTGTAATTTATTGAAGAACTTTCTTTTTGCGGGCCTCTTCTGGACTAAGTGTCCTTTTAAGGGTTTAACTAGTCACGGGACGCTTATAATATCTTCATCTTGGAAATCTGCGATTAGGAAAGAATGGGGAAGCTAGTCAAGTCTGCCAACTTGGCGTTATCCAACCCTTTCTGGCTGCTCGTAGCGAGCCTCCTATCTCTATAGATAATACGACTGATGAATCACCAAGTGTAAAAGCTAATAGTGCATTGCAGATGGTTGATGCTAGGAGACAATATAAAAGGAACATTCAGCTAGCTATGCAGGGTCAAGTAGTAAATAGGTTGGCTGATAAGATGTGGATGTAATAGCTATAGATAGAGGTTGTTAGTCCGGCTGTCATTTTGTGTGGTTGTTAGTTGAGTAAGTCAACATTTAGTTTGACTCCAGAGTTTGTATAAATGGGACAGCATGATGTACATTTCAGTTGAGTAATTCAGATATATCATTTCATTTTCTTCTTCTGCAAGTTCTTATAGATTCAACAATATACTTACATATATACATACAATCCGTTTATCCAATTCTATTATGGTATCAGAGCTATTCATGACTATTCTTCGATCCGTTCACCGTACAATCTAGACGTAATCTTCGTCTTCATCAGGTTATCAATCGTTCAGCTGTTCTTGTTTTGGAATCGATCTGAGCTTTCCATGACTATTCTTCGATTCATTCGCCGAACAAGCTAGATGCAATCTTCATCTTCATCAGGTCATCAATTGTTCAACTATTTCTGTTTTGGAATTGATCTGGTTAGCTTCGATGTACATCTTCTATTTGCGTTTATGAGTTCTCATATCTTAGATTTACAGTTATGATGCGTGCGAGTTATTCTAATATCGTTCAAGGAGTTCATAATAATAATAGTTTTGCATCTAATACAAACGATGCTGAAATTGATCTTAATGAGATTGACGAGAAGTCTGGAGAGACTGTTCATATTAAACCTTTGTATGATGTTAATTGTGTTGAGAACAATTTGCATCCTCTGTTTTTGCATAACAATGATCATCGACTTGTGTTAATTGCTAAGAAGCTAGTAGGTCCTGATAACTATGCTCCGTGGAGTAGATCTATGCAAATAGCACTAAATGCTCGTAATAAGTTTGGTATAGTTAGTGGTAGCTTTTAGAAGCCTGCACTAAATTCACCTATCTATTCACAATGGGAACGAGTTAATGATTTAGTCATTACTTAGATTCTGAATTCAGTTGCTGATGAGATTAGTGATGGTTTAAACTATGTCACTATAGCTAGTGAAGTTTGGAACGAATTAGCTGAAAGATTTTCAGGTATTAATGGACATAGAGTTTACCAGGTGATGAAGGATATTCACACTTTTGAGCAAGGGAATAAGTCTGTTGAAGTTTATTTCCATAGATTGAAAGGCTTGTGGGATGAATATGTTATTCTAGAGCCCACTGTAAATTGTGTTTGTGGTGCTCACAAGGTTCAAATTGAGAGGGATCAGAAGAGGAAGTTGTTACAATTTCTGCTTGGATTACATGATAGTAATTCCACTTTTCGTGGTCAAATACTTCTAATGAATCCTTTGCCTTCGGTCTCTCAGGCATATGTGTTTGTTAAGCAAGACGAAAAGGCTAGACAAGGTTTTCATTCCACAGTTTCTGATGCAACATCTAGTGCTCATTCTGCTGTCTTGAGTTCTAATATTGTAGCTGCAGCAAGCAGCCATAATAATAAAAGATTTAATGCATTCAAGTAACCAGGACAAGGTGTATCGGTCTCTGCAGTACAAAGCAAGCCAGTTTTGAAGTGTTCATTTTGTAATTTCAATGGGCACACTTGAGTGAATTGTTACAAATTGGATATCCTCCAAATTGGAAGAAAAGAGAAAAGCCTGGTTCTAGTTTATCTGATCAGTCAGCTTCTGTGTCTAATACTCATTTCAGAAACTTGCCTAAAGCTATTCAAGTCTTTATTGCTAGTTCACAAACTCAAGTAGACACAGGATCTCAAATGACTCAAATGCAATAACAAATTAATCAGTTAAGTCAGATGATGAGTATGTTTGTTGGACCAACTAAAGACATCAAAAGTCCAGAGGACCACATTGCAGGTATGGTCTTTGCTAGATCAAACCTTGCTTCTGCTAAGATATCTAGATTTACCTGGTTGATTGATACTTGGGCAACAGATCATATGTGTTGCTTTAGTGATTTGTTAAAGGATATTGTTCAGCTGGCATCTCCAATTCATGCTGTTTTGCCGAATGGGAATAATGTCATTGTCACTCATACTGGCAGCATTGATATTACTCCTAAAGTTCACCTCAGTAATGTATTTCTTATTCCTGAGTTTTCTTATAATCTTCTTTCTGTGCCAAAGTGGACTGTAGATACAGGTGGTAGTGTTGATTTTCTGCCATATGTTTGTGTGTTTCGAGATAAAACACAATCAGATATCCTTGCTGCTAGACAATTACATGATGGTCTATATCAGCTAGAAAGCATGTTTTCTTATTTGTCAGTGCTTAATCTTGCAAAATCTGACAAACATCTTAGTGCTATTTGGCATATGAGGTTAGGCCATGCTTCTTCATCAGTTTTACATCATATTCTAGACATTACTTGTCATGTTTCTGATGAACATAATAAGTCTTGTCCTATTTGTCCCATATCTAAACAAACTCATCTTCTTTTTCCTTTAAGTTCAAGTCATACAGCAAATTGTTTTGACTTGATACATGTGGATCTTTGGTGACCTTATGGTCATGAAACTACTACTGGTTGTTGGTATTTTTTGACTATTATGGATGACCATTCTCAAGCAGTTTGGACTTTCTTGTTACCCACAAAACAATATGTTTTCAAGCAGTTGGTTGATTTTTTTGCTTATGTTGAAAACAATCTTCATATTGTCATCAAACAGTTCCGTAGTGATCATGGAACTGAATTCTTCAATAACTTCTTTACTTCATTCTTAACTTCCAAAGGGTTCAACAAGCATCTTGTGTTGGTACACCTGCACAGAATGACAGGGTTGAAAGGAAACATAGACAGCTTATTTCCATGACTAGAGCTTTGCGTTTCCAATCTGGATTGTCTATCAAGTATTGGGGGGGGCTTACAGCAACACATATTATTAACAGGTTGCCGACTCCTGTTTTAGACAATAAGACACCTTATTTTTGTCTTTACAAAATTCCTCCTAATTATACTCTTTTTAAGGTGTTTGGCTGCTTATATTATGCTTCAGTCCATGAATATGATAAATTTGCACCTAGATCTGTTCGTTGTGTTTTTATGGGGTATCCTTATGGTCATAAAGGATATAGATTACTCAATTTAGATACCAAACAGTTTTTCATTTCCAGACATGTTGTCTTTCATGAAACTGAATTTCCTTTCTTATCCCCTACTTTTACTGGTTGTCACATCTGATCCTCATTTGGTACAACCTTGGCTGCAACCAAATTCTTCTCTTCCTGATGATTTATCATCTTCACCATCTGTTTCTAGTCCTGTGATTAATACAACTGATGTCACTGATTCTGTGTTCAATGGTTCTAACATTTCTGATCCGTTAGCTTCATCTTCTGCTGTTCCTTTTAGGACAGATTGGAGTACTTCTCCTCCTGATAGTGACACTTTGGTTACTCTCTCAGCTGGTCATAATGATCTTCATGTTCGAAAATCAACCAGAGTTAAGACTCGACCTACTTGGTGGCATGATTATGAGGTGCCTAATTATGTTACATCTGTTCATAGGTCCAATTATGCTTTTACTAAATATCCTATGCATCAGTTTGTTTCTTCTCATGCTTACATTCCTGATCATCGTGTTTTTATGGCCAAACTGAATGCTTGCAAATAACCTTCTACTTTTGCTAAGGCTGTTTTAGATCTTAAGTGGGTGGAAGCTATGAATAAGGAACTAGATGCTCTTGAAGCAAACCACACATGGACTTTAGTGCCATTGCTATCTGGTAAGCAAACAATAGGCTACAAATGGGTCTACAAAATTAAGTTTTTGGCTAATGGAGAAATAGATAGGTACAAGGCACGTTTGGTCGCTAAAGGGTACACCCAAGAGGAAGGGGTTGATTTTCATGATACGTTTGCTCTGGTTGCTAAAGGTGTAACTGTGAAATCAGTCATTGCTTTAGGAGCTTCTAAACGTTGGTCTATCTTTCAGTTGGATATTAACAACGCCTTTTTACATGGGGATCTCCATGAGGAGATTTACATGGATTTACCTCTTGGTTACAAGCTTTCTCCTACCACTGCTGGTTTGGTTTGCAAGTTAATCAAATCCATTTATGGCTTATGACAAGCCTCACGGCAATGGAATGAAAAATTATTTGATTTCTTGATTGCTTATGGTTTCAGTCAATCTTTAGCTGATTATGCTTTGTTTACTCATAAGCATGGTTCTTTGTTCACTATTGTTATCGTATATGTCGACGATATTTTGCTTACTGGGGACAATTTGTCCGTGATTCATTCCCTTAAAACTGCTTTACATGATGAATTTAGTATCAAAGACTTGAGAGAGGCAAAGTATTAATTGGGTTTGGAGATATCCAGAACTGATTCTAGTGTCATGCTTAGTCAACAGAAATTTATCCTTGATATTATAAAGCATGTTAATCTTCTTGATTCTAAACCGCTGTCCATTCCTTTGGATCAACATGTCAAGCTATATGACAATGATGCTTCTGGTAAACTTCTTGACAATCTGTCTCTATATAGAAGTTTGGTTGGGAAACTTTTATACCTCACTTTTACTAGGCCTGATATCAGTTATCCAGTGCATCTGTTGAGTCAATTCACTGCAGGCACCTCGTGATAAGCATTTGGCTTGTGTGTTCAGGGTCTTGAGGTATTTGAAATGCAATGCAGGCTTGGGATTGTTTTTTCCTGCAAATAGTACTTTGGAGTTGCAGGATTTCTGTGATAGTGATTGGGGTGGATGCACTCTTACTGGTCGTTCTGTTTCTGGATATTGCATTCAACTAGGTTCTTCTCTTATATCTTGGCAAGCTAAGAAACAAACTATTGTGTCACAGAGCTCTGCTGAAGCAGAATATCGTGCATTGGCTAGTGTCACCACTGAGATTATGTGGCTAAAGTATCTTCTTGTTGATTTACAGGTTCCTGTTACTAAGTTGTTCCTTTCTTTTGTGATAACCAAGCTGCTATTGATATAGCTTCAAATCTAGTTCAACATGCTCGTACCAAGCACATTGAGCTGGATTGTCAATTCATTCGTGAGAAGGTTCAATCTGGAGTTATTTTTCCAGTCAAGATTTCAACTAAGTTTCAGCTAGCTGATATTGTACTAAGGCCCTTGGCAGTGCTGCTCATTGGTCTATTTGTTCCAAGTCAGGATTACACAATCCTTGTGTAATACCAACTTGTGGGGGGAGTAATACGACTGATGAATCACCAAGTGCAAAAGCTAATAGTGCATTGCAGATGGTTGATGCTAGGAGACAATATAAAAGGAGCATTCAGCTAGCTATGCAGGGTCAAGTAGTAAATAGGTTGGCTGATAAGATGTGGATGTAATAGCTATAGATAGAGGTTGTTAGTCTAGCTGTCATTTTGTGTGGTTGTTAGTTGAGTAAGTCAACATTTAGTTTGACTCCAGAGTTTGTATAAAACAGAATGATGCACATTTCAGTTGAGTAATTCAGATATATCATTTTGTTTTCTTCTTCTACAAGTTCTTATAGATTCAACAATATACTTACATATATACATACAATCCGTTTATCCAATTTTATTAATAGATTTGCCACTATATTCTAGCGTTGATCAGTATTTAATACCTCTGTGGGCAGGTCCTCTATGTGGAATGACTAAATAGTCAAACGGAACCCGACTTGATCTATAAAATTTACACCGAGTTTATTACTGAAATGACTATATTGAAATCAGCTATTTAGAAAAGTTATGAATGCTGCTAATTAAGAAGAGAATAGATTTTGCATTTCCAAAATTTAGTTAGCGGTGGAGTTTACTGTTCTTTCAGAATAAATAAATACATGTATTCGAACAAAGATAAGAAGATTGATCTAAAAGTCTTAGTTAAAAATTTTTAACAACTCAACAAAATTTTCCTGCAATTTCTGTCAATCTCGAAGCTTCCCCTGGTCTACAATATCTTTGTGCCTTTTAATTTTCGAAGGGATAAAGCTTTATATTTCAGTCATGTGGTAGGAAAAAGAGTTGCTTCAAAATGAAAATATGATGTGACCAACAAGGATATGCACACTTGACAGAGTATCTTACCAGAACAATAAACATAAACAAGGGCTTATATGTGGTGGCGTCATTCGAACTTTGGAAAAAAAATAAAAACATCTTAGGGAAGACTAATACATAAATCTGTTTGTTTTTTAATGCCATTGAACAAAAATTTACATAAACCAGCTCAGATCATGTATGACGTTTGTTTGTGAGATATTGTAATGCTAGTATTGGAATCTGCCAAAATCCCTTTTAAACATTTTTTTATGCGCAATACTTGACAAATTCAGGAGTGGATGCCCTTGCCTCCATTGATTCCGGTGTATATACATTTTATTCATACAAATACCCACAAGATATGCTTATAATTAGACCTAACAATCATGTCGTGTTGTATTCGTGTCAGGAATGATAAACCCCATACACGATATATAATGTAATATACTGCAATCTTGACTATGGATTTGGTCCTTTCACCCAAAAATTGAATAATACGAGAATTATAAAAATATGAATTCGAGAAAGAAATGAAGGACGACAAATCAAAGAAAATTCTTGCCACTCCGCTAATTTGTCCTAAAAATTCTACTCTGAGTCTGTGACACGTCAACGTAACACTCAGTTGTGTTAGATCTAAATACGTAATTATGATCATCTTATGTGATATTATCAAGGTTACATAATAACTGTAATATGTAAGCGTACCTGATTCCATGTCGGTAGATATGAATACGGATTGTGGGACTTGATCTTCCACAAACTTAATTCGCCTCTAGCCGTATCTCACTCGAACTGATGGGAATAGAGGAATAGATGTTGTGAATAGTCTTGGGGGACCAAAACCCTATTGTGTTCTTTTTTATCGTAGCCCGATTAGACCCCATTAACTTTAATAATACTTACTATTGAGTATTACACATTACAAAGCCCATACCGAATAAGATGCTTATGGACCCTTATTTTAGACCACTCAAGTAGTCCATAAATATAGAATAAACATTAAATATAATTGTCTTTAATTTGTAAGCCCATAAATTGTTAGTATTAATAAAAATAATCTAACAATCTCCCACTTGGACTACAAATTATTTCAAAAACAACAATTACATTCAATAACCTTAGGTGCGCAGAAAATTGTTTATTCTTTAGAAACATCTTCCTTAGTCAATTTGGTCCATCTCTTATGTAGACATGAAACCAAAGCGACCTACGTCACATTGTCGTAACTCGATCCTCAATGATCACCACATAAACATATTCAATGACATAGATCAAATATGGATGTGTAAGTCGAAATTACATGCAATATGATCTCAATCACGCCTATTCCCAATTGGTCCTTAATACTTTAGTGAGATCAATCTTTATTCTTTCAACTTTATATCGAAAGCACAATTGAAAGAAATAACTCATATAGAGCATTAGAGAAAAAAAATACTTAAACTTTATTCTGCAGAAAACTCAAAAATACATAATATATCACAATAGTGTCAATATAAAATTGAGTACCAAATATAAGAACAAAACAAAACCTCTCACTAAAACCGAATATCATCCAAAGAGACAACACCAATATGAGCAATATGCCCAAGAAAACTTTGGGTGTCAAAACTTTAGTAAGTGGGTCCGCTAGCATAGAACTTGTCCTTATATACTCAAGAGTCAAGACAGTATTTGGTTATGCAATCTCTCTACAATAACTAGATATTTAATGTCTATATACTTAGACAAAAAAAACATAACCTTGAGTAGATTTTCTTATATCTACGTAACCAGCAAGATCAGGAATCAGAATACCCAATGATCTCCAATTTTTTTGATTTCTGATAAAATGAGCATGTAATCATTTTTTTTGTTCCTTGTAAGTACTCCCTATGTCCCTCTGATTTGTATTCATGTTTTTTTTTAATGTTCGACACGCATTTTAAGACGAATATAAAGTATTGCTTCCATATTTTATTTTAAAAATTTTCTTTTTTTGAAATAAACTTCAAATGTTATGTTTTTATTAGAAAAAGAAAAAACTTAAAATAATTTATGGAGCTATTTTATAAATGAGTGTTAAAATGAGTACCGAGACCCCATCCCCCAATGTATATTACTCAGGGGGACAGAGAGAGTAACTTACAACCCGCTTAATTACAATCCAATTATCCATTCCGTGTTTTACTCACATACTCCCTCCATTCCTTTTTATTAGACGTTCTATTAAAAAATTCACAAACCAAGGAGGGGTCATTAAGNNNNCTCTTATACCCTTGTTATCTGAACAGCTAAGAAAGGAGAGGTATACTAGCCGGTGGAATTTATAGGAAAGTAAGTTATTAAATACACTTTGAAAACTTAAAACGTCAGATAAAAAGGAATTGGGATGCAAGTCTAAAAAGTCTAACAAATGGGAACGGAGGGAGTATCTGCTTAACATACCCACAATGAATGTCAAAACTAACAGGGTACTAACTTGAACATACATAAGACTCCCAATAGCTGATGCATAAGGAATGTTCTGCATCTCCTTTCCTTCAAGATCATTCTTAGGGCACTGTTTTAGATTAAACTTGTCTTCTTTAGCAATAGGAGTATTTATTTGTGCACAATCTTTCATGCCAAACTTTTAGCAAGCACTTTCTCGATATATCTCTTTTGTGATAACCCAAGGATACCCCGAGAACGGTCTCGATGTATCTTAATTCCTAATATAAAATAGGTGTCACCAAGATCCTTCATCTCAAAATTATTTATGATAAATCTCTTGGTTTCGTGCAATAAACCTGTATCGTTACAAGCCAAAAGTATATTATAATTCATCAACATAAAACACCAGAAATATAAATCTACTCCCACTGAACTTGTGATATATGCATTTTTCAACAACATTGAACTCAAAACCGTATGAGACAATGATTTAATGAAATTTGCGATCCACATACGGGATGCTTGCTTTGTACCTGATCGATTATTCAAGTTTACGAACTAAGGGATCGCTTAAGTGACACTTACTCTTGAGGTTGTTGAGTTTGCTCTTCGTGAACATCATTCTGATTTTGAGTAGGAAATTGTATAGGTATGTCCACATTTTTGTCTTGAACTAAATGAAGTAAAGAAAACTGAAACTGATTCTTCCTCGAAGACAACATCCCTAACTTTATCTTCCCCCTCAAACTCAACATCCTTAAGAAATCTATAATTTCCCATTTCAAAAAAACTTTGTCAAAAGGATCATATTTAGTATGTAAGCTGCAGTCTTAAGTGCATCTCCCCAGAGTGATTCAGGTTAAGAAAAATGACTAATCATACTTTTTACCATGTCCTTAAGCGTTCGGTTTCATCTCTCAGCAACACCATTCATGCGTGGTTGCCCAGGCATTTGTATATTGTGGGACGATTCTGCATTCCTCTAGGAACTTAGCAAAAAGTCTAGGATGTTGTTCTCCAGAAATGTCATACCAACCGTAGTATTCACCACCATGATCAGATTTGAACTTCAGCTTTGAAGACTTTAAACAGATCCAAAAACTGAATAGTCGTCTATAAACGTGATAAAATACTGTTGACCATTTCAAGAGGCTGTAGGGAATGGACCATATATATCAGTATGTATCAACTGTAAGACACCAGTACTCCTGTTGGCACTTAATTTCCTTATGTTTGTCTGTTTACCCTTAATATACTCAATGCATACATTAAGGTCTGAATAATCAAGAGTCAAGTATTCCATGTGACACAAGTTTCTCTAGTCTCCCTTTAGAGATTTGTCCTAAAAGCTTATGCCATAACATAGAAGAATTCTCTCTTGATAATTTTCGTTTTGTACCTCTTGATGTTATTTACAAGGTTTCATGCCTTGAGCGAGGATAGGGAATTGCAAACTCCCATTGCACCACTGGTGACCTCCTTAAGGACGGCTACAGTGATTTCACATGCAGGTACTTCGGAAGCAAGGAGCTTTGAGGGGAGTGAAACAGAAACCGTGAGGTTGAGTGAA
>PHNY01183471.1:1854-13079 GCA_003724115.2 Anethum foeniculum | reverse complement strand
CCCCCCCCCCCCCCCCCCCCCGCCCATCAAGTTAGGAGGGGTGGAATACATTCCCAACTTGGAAAGCAACTGTTGAAATTGAGGTAATGGAATGATCTTTGTAAAAGTATCAGCAAGTTGATTAGAAGTTGGTAAATAGTAAGATGGCGAATTCCTTCAAGAACTTTGTCACATGTAAAATGACAATCAATGTCAATGTGTTTAGTACGTTCATGGAACACGGGATTTTTAGCAATGCGAATGGTCAACTGATTGTCACAATGCAGCGTAACCGGCTTAAGATTTGTAACACCGAGCTCTTTCAGTAAACGCACAGTACAAGTGACCTCTGCAGCAGCAAAAGACATTGCACGATATTCTGATTCTGAAGAAGTACTAGATATAGTCGCTTGCTTCTTAGATTTCCATGCTATGGGAGAGTTACCAAACAAAAGTATGTAATAAGTGATAGACCTACGTGACATGGGACAAGCTGCCCAATCACTGTCGGAAAATGCCTGAGGGGTTAAAGAATTAAAAGCTTGTAGAAGAATACCCTGATTAGGTGATGTAGATACATACTTCAGAGTATGGAGTAATGCAGCAAGATGAGACGACCGTGAAGACTGCATAAACTGACTCAATACTTGGACAGCATAGTTCAAGTCTGGACGAGTGTTAGTCAAGTAGTTCAGTTTACCAACTAAGGAATGATAGAGTTCTGGATTGGACATGAGCGACCCATCATAGATGTAAGTTTAGGATTTAATGGCGATGGTGTAGAGGCTTTTCTTGGTAACTTAAAAGGACAACCCAGTAACATTTCCCTAGTGAATTTTTGTTGACTCAGAGTTATACCATTTGCATAATATCCGACCTCGAGTCCTAGAAAATAATGGAGAAGTCCAAGATCTTTTCTGCTGAATACTAGATGAAGATGATTTTTAATGGCAGCAATGAAAGCAAGATCATTACCTGTGACTATTATATCATCAACGTAAACAACCATTATTGTAACCAGAGAACCAGATCTTTTAATGAATAAACTGTAGTCATTTTTTACCGCAGGAAACCTTGATCTGTGAGTTCAAAAACAAGTTTGGAGAACCATTCTCGTGAGGCCTGTTTGAGCCCATAAAGAGATTTAACCAGTAGAGAAACCAAACCAAGTGGAACTTGTAAACCAGGTGGTGGTCTCATAGAAACCTTCTTTTTAAGATCGCCGTGGAGAAATGCGTTGTTGACATCAAGTTGAAATAAATCCCATTTACGACTAGCTGCCAATACAATTAAAAACTAGACTGTAAGCATCTTAACAACTGGAGAGAATGTCTCTTCATAATCAATACCAAATTGTTGATTAAAACCTTTGGCTATAAGACAAGCTTTGCAGCGTTCTAGAGAGCCATCAGATTTAAGCTTTACTTTGTAAACCCATTTACAGCCGATGGGCTACTTACCAGGTGGAAGGGGTACCAAATCCCAAATATGATTATGGCAGTAAATTCTTTATTCATGGCTTCAATCCAAACTAGATCAGTAGATGCCTGATGAAAAGATGTTGGTTTAGATATGTTGTAAAGCTGGGAAATATGAGCTTTATGTGCAATGCTAAAAGACTCAGAAGATACAAAAATGACAATGATGTGATGGAGTAAAAGTAGTAGCAATGTAACATTGTAGTCTTTCAAGTAAGAAGATGTAGTACATTTTCTGGTAGACACACGACTTGGTTGCTATGTTTGAGAAAGGCTATTGGATGTAGTAGTTACAGACTGATCACTAGATGAGAGCTCAGATTGAGAATGCTCAGATTGAGAAATCGAAGGAGAGGAATTATCAAAATGAGGAGTATCAAAAATAGTATGACTAGTATTCTGAATATTGTGACTGAATGAGTCATCAAAAACATCAGAATTACCAGTGACAGAGGGTAGAAAAATTGAATTTAAGTAAGTTTCTGACTTAGATTTTGAGGAAATAATGTGGAAAGGAAAATGAAATTTATGGAAAGTAACATCTCTTGACACTAGGAATTGATTATTGGTTAAATTCAAAATCTTATATCTTTTTTGACTGGAAGGATTACCAAGAAAAACCCCTGGATCAGCACGTGGGTGGAACTTAGAACAATTAACAGTAGATGTTGAAAAATAACATTAACAATTAAAATTTCTAAGATTGTCTAGGTTTAGAACAGATTTGTATAACTGAAAAAATGGGGAAGTATTACCAATACTTTGTAGTGGCATTCGGTTGATAAGGTAAGTAGCACAAAGAATGCTATCTCCCCAGTACTGAGATGGAAGCTTGGACTGTAGAAATAAAGGACGAGCTATCTCCAATAAATGACAGTGTTTCCGCCCAGAAACCATGTTCTGCTGAGGGGTGTGAACACAACTGGTCTGATTAACAATGCCTTTAGCCATATAGAACTTTTTAAATCACATGTTGTAAGCTCCAAGGCATTATCTGATCGAACACAAAGAACTTTTGTCTGAAATTACGTTTCATTATAGTTAACAAAGGGCTCTAATATAAGAGGAACCTCAGATTTATTTTTCATCAGATGAACCCACGTATATCGACTAAAATCATCAATAATTTTCAAGAAAAAGTTGCAATTCGTATAAGTCTTAGTCCTATAAGGACCCCATATGTCAATGTGCAAAAGTTGAAGTACATTTGTTGTTTTAATAGAACTATGAGGAAAGGACTTTCTATATTGTCTAGTAGCTGGACATATTTGGAATATTACAGAATTGAAATTCAAAACAGTACACTCAGGTAGTAACAACTTTATTTGAGGAAATGGTATATGACTAAGTCTCATGTGCCACAATTTGATTGTATCTAAACTCTGAGATGAAGAAACATTGCAGATAGCTGGAACCTTTGAAGAAGCAGAATTATTGTTGCTAAGATATACAGTATACAATCCATCACTCAGTTTACCAAGAAGCATCAGTGGCTCTTTCTGAGAATGCACCTGTAGAGCATAATGTGTGTCAGAACGATCATTTTACAGTTGAGATCCTTGAAAAGCTTGGTAACAGGTATAAGATAAAATTTAAAGTCAGGTACATGTAGTACATCTGTCAGAGTAAGTTTATCATTAAGAATAATTGTTCCTCTATGTAGAACTGGAATTTTACTTCCATCTGGAATCGTTATATGAACATCAGAAATAGGTGTGTAAGACACAAAACATCCTATATTTGGAAAAATATGATCAGTGGCACCACTGTCGACTAACCAAATAAACCTGGATGAAATCATTAAACAGATACCTGCCAAAAGAGCATGAACTGAAGTAGTGGCTTTATTATGCTGATCAGTAGAAGGGAATTGCTTGTTAAGTAATTCCACAAGTTGAGAGTATTGCTCATCTGTAAGATTTCCATGATATGAATCAGAAGTATGAGTCTGTAAAGATTGAGAAGCATTAGTAAAGCTCTGTTCATTATCATTAAAAGTCTGATTTTGAGTCTGAGAGACAATAGTAGCGGCATCAGGGGACAATTTTCTGTCCTTGAATCCTTTGAAGCCTATTGGAAAGCCATGTATCTGGAAACACCTATCAATACTATGGCCTTGTACTTTGCAATGAGTACAGAAGTAATTAGCTCCTGGTTTAGCTGGTCTTCTTGGTGCAAAAGCTGAATTCTGAGGTCTCAAATTATAATTGGAACCTGTTTGTCTCTGAAAATTCTGAGCATTGTTAGGAACAAAAGTTTTCTGAGCATAGGCATTAGATGTGCCATAATTTCTCTTGTCTGCAAGAAAAGCTACACTTTCAACATGTGAGTTCTAACAAATATCCTTATGATTTTCTTCTTGAGCAAACAACTTGTAAGCCTGAGAAATAGATGGCAATGGATGAATCATCATAATGTGGCCTCTGACCGCACTATACTTGTTATTCAGTTTAAGCAAGAACTGGAATAGCCTCTGTTCCTGTTGCTTGTTGATGAACTTATGACCTAATTCACAGGTACACTTCTCACAGGTGCAAGTAGGAACCGGATTTACATCATCAATACTGTCCCACACTATTTTTGATATTTGTATAGAATTCAAAAATAGTCTGATTATTCTGAGAAATCTCTATCAATTCTTGCTCCAAAGAATACAATTCAGTGATAGATGAACATCCAAATCTCTCTTCTAAATCTTTCCAAATTGATCTTGCGGTTTTGAGAAACAAAATACTTCTTGCGATAGTCACATCAAGATTAAACAGAATCCATGAAATCACTAACAAATTACATCGTTCCCACGCACTATATTCTAGTGAACCTGAATTAGGCATAGTCACCGTTCCGTTAACAAAACCTAGTTTGTTCTTAGCTGAGAGAATCAACATCATCGATCTCTTCCAGTTATTAAAGTTGTTACCATTAAATTTTACTGAAACGAGTTGAGTTGTGTTCGCATCGGAAGGATGGATGTAATATACACTCGACGGATCAAGTTTAGTGACTTGATTTGGTGTAATCATAGCTTGAGTCGACACTTTATCAGATTTTCACAATTTTCACAGGAATTTCTCAGAAATTATATCAAATTGATGTGAACATCAAAGCAAAGAAATCAACAATGCACAGAAATAAACCACAGTAATCTTAAGTTTCAGGTCAACAAAAAGATCATAATCTTCACACAGTTCAGATTAATAGAAAGAAGATAAAACCTCAAAAAGAATCAATGAACAATGAAGGAGATCGTAATCGTAGATCCAGATGAAAAAATTGATGAACAACATGAAATCAATCATTGATGAAGATCATAATCTTGATCACAAACTCTAATACCATGTTAGTTTTGTTAAAATCAAACACTTCTTCAGTAAGAGATCAGAGAATGTGATAGTTTGTTACAGGAGAGAAAAGAGCTACAAAGACTAACTGACTACTAGTATCTATTCTATCTAGCTATATAGTATCAATATATTTTAGAAGGTTTCTAAAAACTAAAGTGCTAGCTAAATGAAGTTAGTTATATTTCTATAAATAGAAGGAAAGATGTGGCTAATATTGGACATTGTATATGACCGTGTTGACTCTTTTCTTTAATTGTATTGGCAACTTGTGGAGGCATGGGAGAATGCTCAATATAGTTGGATAATACCTTCCAAAAAGAAAATTTTATGCCTTTCAAAAATAAACACTTATTCTACTCATACTTATTCACTCACCCGCACACAAGTTCTATAATGGAAGACACTACATAATTTCTGTAAAAATCACGTAGATCAACAACAAAACTACCAAAACATAAACTAAAAAAAATAATGTTAATCCAAGGATTTTGAATTTTAAAAATTGAAAAATTTAAGAGTTTTGTCCATGAACAAAGCAAAGATTAAAAAAATAATGTTAATCCAACAATTTTTCAATTTTTAAAATTGAAAAAATTAAGATTTCTGCCTGTTTATTCTTCGACCGGGTACTATATGTATTTATTTTAAAACTATTTCTTTTTTCTTAATAATTTAAAATTTTTATTTTAACTAAAATATGCGTAACTATTATAAACAAATTTTATTGAAAACACATATTTAATACTCCCTCCGTCCCAATAGATTCTTAACATTTAAAATAGAAGGTTCGGCACGCATTTTAAAGCTTTTATCTACTATAGTTCTATAATTTTTTTAAAAAATTTTCTTTTTTTGAATAAAAGTTTAGACAATCAATTTTTATTTAGAAGAAAAAAAATTCTTAAATAATTTATGCAACTATACTAGATAAGAGCCTTAAAATGCGTGCCGAACACTCCGTTTCAAATATTAAGAATCAAGTGGGACGGAGGGAGTATCTATTTACTTGGGCAAATAAAAGACACATCTCTAAAACTTATTTAAAAATAATAAGCTATAAGAGCATCTCTAACCATTACCACCTGTTATCTAAAAAATTTAAAAAATATACCCCTCCAACTTGTTAGCAATACAAGTTAACCTCCATAAATGAATGTTAGATAAGGGCAAATCGGCTTAATGAATAACCTAAATGCAATAAAGAATAAAAAAAAAAAGTCCTTATAAGCTAAATATAAATAAATAATTACTATACTTTATATAATATGTTCTATATTTAGGTAATATATTATTACATTTGATCCAATAAAAAATTTTCATACACAAGTTATATCTTCTTAGAAAATCCTTATAATATTTATTATTTTTTCCTCCACAAAATACATTTCATCCTTAATTTTATATTATGCATGCACAATATTTGTAGTCGAATATATGGCATTTCATATGTAACTAATCTACAATTCAAAAAAATGAAACTGATTAAAGATTACATAAGTATAACCATAGTAAATTTTAGGTAAATCTAAACATAAAATGTATGTAAAAATTTGTCAAAATAAATTGTATAAAATAATGTAACTATAAAAAATACTAAATATATTATACAAATGAATAAATATTCATGTATCGATAAATAAATAATCTCTTTAAATGAATATATAATTTTGGTGCCAAAGCTATTCATTTATCGAGATTCTACTCTAATAATAATTATACATCCTCCATCCCATCTTCTATATTTAATGAGTCTTAATTCATATTTAAACTTAGGTCTACACATAAATACATACATATATTTATGTTATTTTATAATACATATGTATTAAATTTCTTATTTTATATTTAATATTTTTAATTTATATAATATTAAGTGTAGAAATATTTTTTCTTATTAACCGAATATATTAATTATTTTAACATACGATTGCAGATATATAAAAAATACTAATAAATCTAATAATAAAATATCATATAATAATTGGTAGGACATGAAGTACATTATTATAGATGTCAACAAACCGAGGAGAATGAAAGTCAAACAAACACCGAATGACTGGTACTGGATCTCCTTTAAGTACGAGAATATACCAACCTTTTGTTTTATCTGTGGAATGCTACGTCATTCGAAGAAATTCTGTGATCAATTATTTGTAGTTCCGGAAATATAAATTGTTAAGCCATACGGTCCTTGGATGAGAGCTCCACTCAAGAAGCATGTTGAACCTATTGGTGCAAAGTGGCTTCGAACTGGAATGAATAGTGGCGGCCGGAGTTCTAAGTTTCAGTTCCAGAGTGGTGGTGAAGCTAGAAACCGTGATTCACTAGTTGCTCCACAAAAATCATGAAACAGTTAAGAGATATAATCTTGGGGATAATAGTTTTCAAAAAATTCAAATGAGCGGGAATATGGGGATAAGGAATGCTTTCAATTCCAGTGCAACAAATCAGCCAACAAATCAAAGGAAAGAGCCAATTATTATTGAGAAAAAAAACACCGAACGGAAGGAGATATGGGCCAAGTGGGCCTAGTAAATGAAGTTTTATTAGATATGAATGAAGATGAGAATATGGGTTATGAACAAGAGAGCCCAATTAACGTTCAAAAACCAAAAAATGGACTAGAAGCGAGTACCCAAATAGATGCTCGCCTATCATCATGAGTACTATTAGCTGGAAATGTCATGGGCTTGGGACCACATGGGCCTTATAATTTCTTAAGGAGGTTACATTCCAAAAGCATCACAATTATATTTTCTTGTGTGAAACTCTCTGTAAAAAGGACATGGTGGAGAAAGTGAGATTGATGTTACTGTTTGAAGGAATGATTTTAGTAGATGCTGAGGGGCACAACGGTGGTCTTGCTTTGTTGTGGCATAATAAAGAAGAAGTTACTTTGTGTTCGTTCAATAAGAATCACATTGATGTTATTGTGACAACAAGAGAAGATCATAAGTACAGACTTACCTGGTTTTCTGGTGAACCAGATCGTTCGAAGAGACATGAAACATGGAGCTTAATTCAAAATTTGGCTAGTTATAATTCTCTTCTGTGGTGTTTGATTGGAGATATGAACAATGATCTATCTCAATGTGATAAAAAAGGAGGTAAGCCTTATCCTCAAAGTTTGCTGCATGGGTTTCAAGAGGTGATTAATGATTGTGAGTAAATTGATATGCACTTAGATGGTTATCAATTCACTTGGGAAAGAGGCTTTGGTACAGACAAACACATTGAAGCACCATTAGATAGAGCTTTAGTCTCGCAGGATTTTTTCAGTTTATTTAAAGAAGCCAAGCTCACAAACTTGGAGGTGTCCACTTCAGATCACTGCCCAATTTGGCTGGAACCAGAGGTTGGTATTACAGTAATTCACAAAAAACCATTCCGCTTTAAGAACGCTTGGCTTAGAGAGCCGATGTGTTACCAGTTGGTTGAGGATGTTTGGGGTAATAATTACGGCTCTTTCTTTGATAAACTAAACCTTTGTACAGAGGTTTTATCAACCTGGGGAAAAGAGATTACTTGTAATTTCAAGGGAAGAATAAATCGAATCAAGAAGATTCTAAAAACTATGAATGGAAGGAGAGATCGTATATCAGTGAAGATGGTACAGGAGGGAGGAAAAGGCTATCAGAGACTTACGCACAACAAGAGGTATTTTGGCGTCAAAGATCAAAGCAATTGTGGCTTCACGAGGGTGATCAAAACAGTAAATTTTTCCATGCTACCACAAAAAATAGAAGAAAGGAAAACCTCACCAGATCTTTGAAAGATCATAACGACAACAAAGTGACATGGGGTAATGGAATAGAACAAACTATGGAGGAATATTTCACGTCATTATTTTCTGCGACTAGCACAGATCCGAGACCTGTAAGGAACTGTGTTCCCATTAAACTAACCCCTCTTCAAAACGAGATGTTGCTAGCAGAAGTTTATAAAAAGGAAGTGAAGATGGCTCTATTAAATATGCATCCAGATAAATCCCCATGCCCTGATGGCATGAGCCCGGGGTTTTATCAGAAATGTTGGAACATCGTAAAGGATGATATTGTCTCAGTAGTGCAGAAGTTTTTCGAAACTGGAGTGATCGAAGATCAGTTGAGGAAAACCAACATTGCTTTAATTCTGAAGAAGCTAAACCCAGTGGTTATGACTGACATTCGTCCTATATCTTTGTGTAATGTTAGTTATAAGGTCATATCCAAAGTTCTGGCAAATCGAATGAAAAAATTATCAATTCTTTGGTTTCGGAATCCCAAAGTGCGTTTATTCTTGGACGTCTAATTATAGACTATATTATGATAGCTTTTGAAGTCATGCATCATATGAAGCGCAAGAATAAAGATAGAAAGTGTTGGATGGCCTTAAAACTTTACATTCGAAAGCTTACGACCGTGTTGAGTTGAGTTATATGGAAGCTATGCTGTTACAGCTAGGTTTTAATCATAGAGTGACTCAATTTTTCATGAGTCGCATTACTTCAGTTAGTTATAGCATATCTCATACGGGTAGAAATTTTGATTTTAGTAGACCACAACGGGGGCTTCGACAGGGGGATCCCCTATCCTCTTATTTATTTCTGCTTTGTATCAAAGGCCTCTCAGCATTATTGCATGATTTTGAAAGAAGGAAGCTTATAAAAGGTATTAAAGTAGCCAGAACAGCTCCTGCAATATCTCACATATTTTTTGCAGACGATTCATATATCTTTTGTAAAGCTACTAGTGAAAATGCTAATAATGTGTTGCAGTTGTTAAAAGTGTTCAAAATTGCCTCCGGTCAGCAGATAAATATGGATAAATCCTCAGTCTTCTTCAGTAGAAATACCCTGTGTTATGTGAAAAAAGATTTATGTCAGCAACGCAGGTTCTCAGAGGCTACTGGTCAAAGCTTATACTTAGGTCTTCCTAACACAATTGGTAGAAATAAGTCATCCATCTTTGGTTTTCTGAAGGAAAAGATGCAAAGTCAAATTCAGGGGTGGGGGAAGAAAATGCTTTCAAAGAGTGGTAAAGAGATCCTGTTAAAAACTATTGCTCAAACGCTTCCAAATTACACAATGATGGTGTTCTTGCTACCTGCGAATTTATGCCAACAACTTGAGCGATTGATGTGTAAATTTTGGTGGCAGACAGATACTAAAAAAGAAAAGGGCATCCATTGCCAAAGTTGGAATAGTATGTGTAAAAGAAAATCAGTAGGTGGGATGGGTTTTCGAAGTGTTCATGATTTTAATATAGCACTCTTGGGGAATCAAGGCTGGAGGCTTCTCAAATATCCAGAAAAATTAGTCAGTAAAGTTTATAAAGCACGTTACTACCCTCAAGGGTCTTTTCTTAATGCTAGGATTGGAAATAATCCTATCTATATCTTTTAGTGGTAGATATAATTTTTGAGTATTGTAGTTTAATGGGTTTGGTAGAGTAGTTTAATTTGATGTTGGGTGTGTGAGTTAGTGTAGAATTTAATTTTGTGCAAGTGGGTGTGTGTGTGATAGGATGCACTTTAATTTTTAGATCTAGTTGTAGTTCTTGATTTAGGTTTCTTTTAATTTTTCTAGCGTGTTTTTAGTTTTGCGGCCAAATACCGTCATGAAGTTCATTCGTGTTGGGGTTTGGTTGGTCTCTTAAATTAAATCTTAAATTTCTCTGCTTAATCTTTAGATTTTTATTGTCCTGCAACTTTAATTTATTTATTGCTAAGTTTGATCACTTTTCAGATTTTAATAATATTTCTTCTTCCCCTGTTTTTCTTTTTGTTCCGCTTATTTTTCTATTGATAAACCCAATTCACCTGTTTTCAATATCCATCGATTCCACCTTCCCCTGTTCTCCACCATCCCGCGGCTGCAGAACACCAAACCCACAAACTCTCCTTCCTCTCTTCACCAATCGACACACAAGCTACCCATCTGCAAATCAATTCTTCTCCGTTCCATCTCCTATGCTTCGAACCTACAATTACCTTACCTTTCCATCCCCCACCACAGCCTTTGTTCTCTCTACACCAGTGGTTAAACTATTGTCTCCCCTTCTACCACCACAATCAGCCACCGTACACCTACACACCATCTCTTGTACGCCTTCCATCGTAGCCTTCAACTCACACCCTCAAATTGCCACACCTGCAATTCCCAGCCGAGTCAGTTCTGAGTTCACAACATAGAACGAACCGAGTCGACTCGCCAGTGATTGTGATTGAGTCTTAGCCGAGTCTAGCGAATAATATTAGGTCTCGAAGTATCGTAAAGGGGGGGGTTGAATACGATACTCACTAAATTAAAAAATTCTTTTGAATCTTTTGCGGATAAATAATTTAGTGCTCGGTTAGTGGTTTCGTGTTCTTGAGGTGAATAGTGCTTAGGACATAAAAATAAAGAACACAAGATTTCTCGGAAATATATTCAATATATAAATCT
>PHNY01183407.1:7646-19612 GCA_003724115.2 Anethum foeniculum | reverse complement strand
TCTGATCAATACTTCACTGTATCAACTAAATTTCTTCTGAATGAACAAGATAATCCTTTTCTGATGTGTTGACGCTTAGTGCACTGGTCTGGTTCACAAACGACTAACACTGAATTGAATTTCCTTGATCTCTTTAAAATTCTCAGTTGATTTTGACTGTAGGTCATTCCATGCTACATCCACTGAAATCCTGTGATCTTCAATACTTGAAACAACATACATCCCTCTGACTGATGGTCTTCTGATCTTTATTTCTTCACGAAGGCTTGAACATGTTAATGAACTTCTTTCCGTGATTCTGTTACGGACTTCAATCTTTAGGATCATGTTTTGATTCTTGNTTATCCTGTCTTCAACTTCAGGATTCCTGTGCTTCATAGGTTTAATATTATTTGCCTGTTTCCTATCCTAGTTGAGTTATATTACCTCTATTACATATTACGTTACATTATGCTTTACACAATTGCAACATAAGTAGTAGATACTTGAGATTTGTTCAAAGAAAATTCTTGCTTTAACTCTTTGATTTGCTCCATTGTAATTCCAGGATAATCTTTCTGAAACATCTTCAAAGAAGCAGCTTCATCAAACTTCTGAATCTTGGGATCTTTGTAATAGAGAGTTGTAGTCTTTCCTCTACACTTCAGAGTTTGCATGAATTGACTAGCCTTAACATCAGTTTTAATAATCCTATCTTCACCCTAAGCTTCATCAGCATTTGTGATTGTCAGTATTTGAGTATCAGTAATTTTAGTCACAGTAGTCAACTTCTGTGTTTGAGTAGTTTGTGTTGTCTTCACCATTGTCCTTCCTCTTCCACTAGAAGACCTTCCGCCTCTACCTCCTCCTCTTGACTTCACAGATATATCAGTATTTTTAGAACCAGAAGCACCTCCACCGAATCCAGATCCATCCTTATTACTTCTTGAAGATTTTCCACCCTTATCTCCTCCTACTTCAGCATGATCTTCATCATCTTCCTTAGGTTGACTTTCAGGTGAGCATTTAGATTTATGAATAATCTCCCTCTTTTGGGCATCATCACCTAGAAGTATGGATACTAGCATGGAAGTTTGAATATCAGTGAGTTGGGCAGACATCTTCTCCTGTTTCTTCTCAATAGCAGTGTCCTGTCAGTAATAGGCCTTAAAGCACTCTTGCTGCTTAGCTTTGACCTCATCAAAAGATGTTCTGACTTTGTCAATGGAATCTTGTGTGTGAATTTGATCAAAGTGAATAGATTTGATCATTATAGTAGATGCCTTGAGATGAGCAAGGAGAGCAGGATCTTGAATTAAATCTTCAGTAGTCTGCAGATGATCATGAGCAGTTTCATAGGAAAATGTCCTCTCAACATGTCTCCATTAAAGTCTCCATTCATCACATCTATGTCTTGCTGGTAAAGATTGATAATGATCATCATGTTGCTGTTGTTTCTCCTTCCCTGGCATATGCTCAGGAAAGATCAGAGGATTAAGATCTTCATCAGAAAGAAGATCAACCTTGATGGAACCTTTAGATTCATCAGAACTTGCAGAAACTGTTGTGTCCCTAGCTGGTAATGCTTATTCATCTTCAGCATTTACAGCATCAGTATTTGTTGAAAGGGGAACATCAGCGTTTGCTTGCTGAGCATCAGAGTTTGTGAACTGTTCTTCTACTTCTTCTTCAGTAGTAACAGGGATTGCAGTATTAGGTGTAATAGTAGTAGTATTAATGGACCGCAGTAAAGTGTCAGTAGGAATACCTTCAGGGGTTACAGTTACAGTTTCAGCTACTGAAGGTGCATCAGAGTTTAGACCTTGAGCTTGAACAGTCTAAGCATCAGAGCCTATTCCAGTGTTACTCTAAGCACCTGCAAAGAAAGAAGAAGAAAAACTTAAATCTCTATTTTCTTTTAAAATGGTCTCACAATTTCTCACTTCTCTCATCTTATGACTTTCAATATTCAAAGTTTCCTTACGTGGAGTAACTAACTCCACACTCATTTTTACCTCTCCTTTTGCCAGGTCTAGGTCTGCCACTCATTATTTCTGTTTTCCACTAAATCTTTTCTCTCATCCTCATAAAAAAGGCTTTGATTAATTTGTCCTACAGATATAAGAGGTGGCTGAGAAGAGTTTTCTGTGGTCACATGAACAGGGGTACCCACTTTAGGTGGACTGTCCATGGTCATTCCATTAGTAAATGTTGGAAAAGTAAAGGCTGACAAAACAGAATCAGAAAAAGTAAATTCTGATGGAGTAAGGTCAGTAAATGTACCTTTAGTAGTGGCATCAGGAGAGTCTGATATAGGCATAGCTTGGAGAAGAGGCACTAGAAGTGCTTCATCAGGAGATACCTTGGTAGTGCCCTCCACAGCTTCATGCAGCTTCCCTTCAGTATTTAGCATAAAAATTGATGACTCAGCTGCAAGGCCTGCACTATCACATTGAGATGGTGGTTCTTCTTGTGTGGCCAGAGGTTCAGAAGCTTCTTCCATGTTAGCATCAGTAATTGTTGGCTTCAAAGGTTCTTGTGGGCTTCCCTCTTGTGCAGCTGGAATTGAGATTAAAGAACCATCAGCTTTTAGGTCTTCTCTAACACTTTGAGCTAGAGGTTCTTGTGGGACCTGAGGAATATGGATTGCTGACTCCCGTTGAGAGCTGAGTTCTTGTGTATCTTCCTCATCTTCATCATCAGTAGATGGAATAGAATGATCAAATAGATGTAGAACATCATGAGACTTCTTGTATTTTGATGGTCTGAGAATTGCAGAGTTAGGAGTTAACTCTTCATTTGCATCATCAGTATTTACTGCATCAGAGTTTGATATATGTGCATCAGCAGCAACAGTAGTCAAGTCTTCTTTACTCCTTTGAAGTAAAGGTTCTTGTGTGACTGGGCTTTCAAAAGTTGCTACACCACTTTAACGTGTAGGTTCTTGTGTGCTTGGCCTTTGTAGAGTTGATGATCTCACTGCATCTGTAGGTTTCCTCTTCTCCTTTTAAAAACTCTTGCCCTGTTGTCTTCATATTTCTACCTCATGAGCTCCCTTTGACCTTATTTTTCTCAGCATTGAGGTCATTTTTTCATGGGACAACTCAGTCACTGGTCCCTTTGGTGGTGAAGGTGTTGAAGTGTAATAACCCAAAATTTTGGACTAATTTGAAATTTTTGATGAATAGTAATTTTGCTGATTTGGAATATTATCAGACCACCCTATATAGAAGCTCTTTTATGGAAATTCTGAGTCCGTATTAGTGTTCGGTAATGAAAATAAGTGTATGTAAAAGCCGTCAAAATTCGAAGACGAGCACTTTTTATTTTCCCCGAGATTTCTCCAGACACTGAAGGAATTAAGTATTAATGTAAGATAAAGGATTTTAAATCCAAGGATTATAAAGGAGGATTGGTAAAGGTATTAAAGATACCAAGAAGATTTGTAGTAAACCCTAACAATAAATCCCCTGAGATATTCCTTCGAACGATCCACAAGATTGAGCGATAACTGGACAAAGAAATGATTAAACGATACAAGGAGCAAGCATGTGCAAGTGGCAAGCTAAGTAACTAAGTGATTAACCATTTCTAAGTACTACTTAGCAACTAACCATGTGGGTAACCAAGTAATGCATCATCTCACCACAAATGATAAACACTTGTCCATTACATGACATAAGCTAGATTATGACACCATCCACTTGCTAATTAAGTAAACAAACCACACAAAAACCAACCAAGCAAAGAAAAGAAAACAAAACGCATCATTTCTCTTCATTTTTCAAAGAAAAACCCGAGAGGAAAAGAACATAGAAATGGAGGAAAAAGAAATGCTTGTATCTTGAGTTTCCCTTGGCCATTTCGCGCGTTCTACCACTCAAATCGAAGCCCTTGAGAAGCTCTACGCATATTTAGTAACCACTCTCCTCACCACCTTGATTAACATACTCGTTTTTCATGATTTACAGTTAGGAGAATAGTAACCATGTTTGTGTTCTTGGTTTTGTATTGAAGTTTATAGCATATTAAGGTTGTTTAAAGATCATCCAAGGATACTTAGGCCTTTGTAAGAGTATTACAAGCTCCAAGGAAGGTATAATTCAAGAACCCTAGCCTTGACTTTTAGTTTTGATGAGTTTTATGGATGAGTTAGTGATGAGTAGTACGATCCATGTATGTATAGTTAGGTATGATTGTTTAATGATATTTGTTGTTAATTGATCTTTGTTAGTGCTTGTAATGAGTTTTTGATCCTGAAAGATTTGACTTGGATTAGTAGTGTTTACAAGATCATGGGTTGTTGGTGATTTGTTGATGATTTGCTGATGGTTTGGTATTTGGAAATCACATAAACATAGCCGTCGTAATGCCCAATTTTCTAACACCCCTTTTTGTGTGTAACTTTGGGCTCGTAATCCCCACTGCTAAACATCACCACTACAATGAATATCTAGATTATGTTTTAATATTAGTTTTGATATAAAGATTGTATAAAATGGATTTACGGTTTAGGAGAAACGGTCGTTTTAATAAACGGCATTTCGCGAAACCACCCCTTACCTTATAATCAACTTTGAGGATATTTTTGAGAACCGTAAAAGACGTATTGGATCATGAAACTTTTAATTAAAGTGGTAAAGGTAGTTAGTAAGGCCCTCGCAAAAATTTTGCGTTAAAAAGATTATTTTTCGATTTTATAAAAAATGTTAGAGCGGAAGTTGCGCGATGACGCTATGCAACGCATAGCCACTGCCTTCTTTCTCAATTCGGGAAAATGAATCCTAGAACTCGAACAAGTATCTTGCTTAGTCACAAAGTGAATGTTCTCTAGATCGTGCACGCGAAGACGGTGTGTCGATTGAGTTAACGTTTAATGAGTTATGAGCGTTTTAGTAAAACTAGCGCAAATAGTAAAACTCCGTAGTTGTTCGAACTTCTAAGATGCTTTTCACCTATTTAAATTCGGGTTTTCAAATCAAAAATTTTATGATAAATATTAAGAATACTCAAGAAGCTCCTTGAGGTGGTTTCGTATCTAAATATTGATTTTTCGATTTATTAAAAAGGTTAGAGTGCAAGTCGCGTAATAGTGATTCAATGAAAAGTCAACTATGGAGGTGCTACTTTGACCGCCCGTTTTACCCAAACTAAGAGAGTAATTTGGAGTCGATCAAAACACGAAAGTTGTTGAGGATTATTAAAATGACATACTGGTGTTTAAAACGAGATTATGAACGCACAATAAAAGGGATGAAATGTCATAAGTTAAGTAGATTTGAGTGACAGTGAAAGTTGATTAGAGTAAGTCTACTTAGGGTAAAGTAGACCGATGACTAAACAACTAATCGAGGTTATATTGTGTCTTGGTTGAGTTTTCAGGACTAGGAAGGGAACATGGTGATAGAGTTTGGACATTAGGCAAGTTTGCAAACCCTTATTGTTGTTGTTGTGATTAAATGCTTTATGATTATACAATACAATACAAATGCATGCATGATTTGAAATCTTACTTTCTTCAATATCCAAAGCATGATTTAAATGTTGAGCTAATAATACCTATGATAGCTATAAGTTGGATTTTCACAAATACCCTTAAGCCTAAGGCTTATGATTTGAACGATTTTTGGACCGGGAGACGATGTTCCTGAATATGTTATACGTAGTTTCAACAAGTGAATACTCGAATAAAGTTTATTCAAGAGTATTATTATAGAGTGAATATTTATTTTTAAGTATTCATTTAAGATTTTTTTTCGAACAAGTATCGTTATTTATCAAGTGAATATTATTTTGAATATTTGTCTAAAGAGGTTTGTTCACAAAGAAGTTGCGATAATTATTAAATGAATATTACTTTTGAATATCCATTTAAGGATTTAAATTCCAATTATTTTATGCAATGGTATTCTTTAATAAATATTTATTTAAAGGATATCATCTAAATACTCATCATATTTCAAATAAGATTTAAAACTGATTTATACTAATTAAAAATCATCTTTGACCTTCTATATTTTCGAAGAATATTTTCGAACATTATCAAGGTTACTTTAAAAGTAGGGAAATTCCTAATGGTACCACTGTAGAATTGGTTTTTCCAAGTGGTACCATTGACTATTTTGGACTTCCATCTGGTAACATTGAACTATTGACTTCGTCCAACTTATGACACTCTGTTAACAAAACGTAAAAGAAATAATTAAGTACTAATTAACAGAGTGTTATAAGTTGGACGAAGTCAATAGTTCAGTGTTATCAGATGGAAGTCCAAAATAGTCAATGGTATCACTTGGAAAAACCAATTCCACGATGGTACCATTAAGAATTTCCCCTTTTTTAATTAGTACTTAACTATTTCTTTAATGTTTTGTTAACAGAGTGTTATAAGTTGGACGAAGTCAATAGTTCAGTGTTACCAGTTAGAAGTCCAAAATAGTCAATGGTACCACTTGGAAAAATCAATTCTACAGTGGTACCATTAGGAATTTCCCTTAAAAGTAAAGAGAGAATCCCAAACCTTGTTTTCAAATTTAAATCTTCTGTACGGAGGGGATTTAAATACTCGCTCAAAAATATGGGAAATCCTTCTCAACAAATTGTTTAACCTTTCGCAACGTAGTTGCTAATAGAAAAAGGAAAGAGAGTTTTATTACTTACCCAATAGTCGGGAAGTAAGCCACGAGACAAGTATAATCCATTAACAAGTATCGCTTGGGAAATATTGGTGAGTCCCCCTTTCCAAGCTGATACGACTTCTTTTTGGAGTCCTATTAACAAGTTTCTACTTAGGGAAAGGGAGGCGTACTTTACGTTTCAAGGTCATGGATTCTATTCGAACTAGGAGCTATCATAAGCTGCCGAGTGGCGCCGGTCCAGCACTACTTTATTGGCCCAAATGTCCAGGATGTTCCGGGAGCGGTTCATCCCAACAGGAAGAGTTCCGCGAGCGGTTCATTCCTTAGGAAGTTCTGGGAGCAGTTCTTCCTTCTGCATGTAGGCACAATTTGGGTTGTACGACTCCGACTGATCATCATAGGTTGTACAACCTGGCACGACGATACTCCAATTATTAGTTCATCATCCAGATTCGATATCTTCTGCAACTCTATCGAAGGCACCCCGATAGGAAAGGCTACGGCTGTGCGACAAATGAGAGTTGGCAGGGTCGAACGTTCAAAATGACATTTTTTAAAAATGAAGTATCTCGTAACTTCATCTATGAGGAATATTCTGAGACTTGGGTTAAAAATGACATAACAAGAATTCTCAATGATTTAAAAAAAGAAAATGATATGCTATGATTTACTTGTAACACCCTTATACATGTTCCAAAAGTTGAAACGATGATAATTCTTTTATAAGAAAAGATTTCTGAAAAATATTAATGACAAGGTTGGATATATTAAATCACCTTGTATCACTAACTTATGACGTACAATTCGAACTCTGTTCATACTTTGCTTAACAAAGGTTTTTCAGAAATTATGAAAAGATTATATGTTGAAGTGCCTAGTAACTTCATCGTTTAAACTCTACTGAAACTTTGTTTATATTATGCATAACAAAGATTTTCAGAGATATTATGAAAAAGATATTTTATTTGAATAGTCACTTTCAAAACTGTTCTATACTATTGCTGGGCATTATTGCTCACTCTTGCTTTCTTTCAAATGTCAAAACACAACAGATAACCAGTTTCTCGTTGAGGAGTTAGTCACCTGCAGTGGTGCGAAGAACCGTATAGGCTTTCCGTAGACTCTTTGCAGCTTTGCCTTAGGCGGGCCAGAGCATTCAGATAGGTCACAGTTGGTATTAGAGATTATCATAACTTCAAGTAGAGGTTGTGAGTAATAGTGTGAGATCCTGGTAAGTACATTTGGTTTGTAATAACAAATGATTTGGTTTTATTGGATTAGTGAGTTAAATACAGGTTTCACTTGATTAGATGGCTGCGTGACGACCCAAATTCCTGACCCCGGATTTGGGGGCATTACATGAAGTATCTGAAACTTGAACTACGCTCACATCATCCTTAGACACCTAATAACTCCTAGGTTTGTCAGGAATTGATGTAGCTGGCATGGAGACTTTACCAGAGTTTGCTATGTTGACATCAGACTTTTTGAAGTAGTCTGTAATAGCTTCCCCTACCTTGAACAACTTCCTTTTCTTGGGAGAGCCCTGCCCTTCATCACCACCAAGAACTACTCTTTCTGTGACATCAGACTTTATACCTGGAAATTTGGATGACAAGGTAGCAGTGTCCTCATCATCAGAACTGTGTCTTTGGCCACATACATAGTTTTAGGAAATGTTGAAGGCTGTTTTGTAGTGGTGGAAGTATGTGCCACTTTCCCCCTTGTATCTCCACCCTTTTCTTTTGTTAGGGCTGTTTGGGTGAAGAAATACTAAGTCCTGATGGCTGAGAACCATCAGACTTTACTGATTTCTTGGATTTTACAACTGATGCATTTTGAGAGGCACCAGAGGGGGCTACTATTTGTGTCAGTGTTTGTGGTGTGGTGCTTGGGACACTTGTAGGAGGATTCTCCTGTTCATTTCCCTGCAAGTTTGCACCTGGTGGTCTATAGTGAGGATACACAGTATGCAATTTCTCATAGAGAAATTGCTTGACCTGTGTAGGCACCACCAACTCAGGAAGTCTTTGCTTCCTGTTATCTTTAGAACGCAAGTCAGAGAAAGCCCTTTTTGTGAGTTGAAATGAAGGCACTTTCTCATCATTCTCAAAAGTGTAACACCCCCAAATCCAAGGTCAGGAATCTGGGTTGTCACTTGCAACTTTACAAATCCTTTTCAAAACTTTTCCTTTATATTTCTCATCAACACACAATTAATCATATCTCGACCCTTACCTTTCACACATACACAGGTTGTAGTCTCAATTATTACACAGTTGATACAATACTGAATCATAATACTGATCGATACAATACTGAATCATAATAAAACAATGATTCCACAATTATTACATTCTTCCAAATATCTCTACTAACTATGCTACTGACTATTACTTCTAAGTGAAGCATGATCAACAGTCAAATATAGACTTAACCCAAGGGTTATAACAATTTACATGTTTTAACTTAAACCAAACATGCTAGGATAACTGGCCGCCTACCAGCGTAATCCTTCACCTCAAGCCAGTTATATGGACTACTAGATGTCCCCGACTTCCTTGTTATTCTTTGATGGTACAGCCACATTGCTATCTGTGGGGTTGGAAGATGAAACAACAAGAATGAGTAAATAATGCCCAGCAAGTTCTACCAATAATTATCAATTATAGAAGATAGAATATACTTCGATAGAAGTAATAGGGAAAAAAATCAAAACTTTATACCCTATTTATACCGTTCCTCAAACTCAACATCTTTTATAAACCTCAAATATTTTTATAATTCTCCATTAGTTCAAGCTACTAAAGGATATACTTTTCATTCAATCGATCTTTAATAAATAATTTTTCCATCACTTAAGCTGTAATATAATTTAATATCAATAATTACCCAATCCCTCCTTCAATAATTAAAATCAGTACTAGATGTTTCATTACCAAACAATCTTCACAATCCAATATGTTGTGAGATATAACACAAATTTATTCAATTTATTGTCAACACTTATCTGTGACAATTAAACTTATAAATATTTTAAACATTTCTTTTTCGAGGGACTGGGACTTTCAAGCAATTGGATATGATTAAACGATGATCAGTCATTTCAATCATGTCCTTCCAAGGGACCTTTTTAGTACTAGTAGATGGACAAGAACACTTTTCGTACTTGACCAGGACAAGAACACTTTTCATACTTGTCCTGATGATGGCCAAGAACACTTTTCATACTTGTCAATCATCCTTTGGCAGAAATTGGGCCAGAAATAAAATTGCTCGACCGATTAGATACGGCCACTTATGCAGAAGTACCGCAATTCCGATATTCTCAATCCTCGGTACCGACGTTCATGTCGACCGCAATCTGATTTCAATAATATGCTGACCCATCTGGTCGCATCTGCTAGGGCATCATATACAATGATCACTGCACTTAACAGTGTCCCTTTAATTATCAAAAATCTTTATTATATTCATCACATCATTTTATCTCTTCATTCTCATTATTACGGTTATTCATCTTAACCGTTGTCTCATTATTACGGTTAATCATCTTAACCGTCTTTTCATTATTACGGTTATTCATCTTAACTATCTTTTCATTATTACGGTTATTCATCTTAACCTCTTTTCATTATTACAGTTATTCATCTTAACCGTCTTTTCATTATTACAGTTATTCATTAGGGACTTTTATTAACCAAAGAAAATTCTCTAATTGATCAGGGAGCCTTAACAATTGGTAGATTATTTAATAATCTCTTGCTTTCTGACTCAAAATAATATTTTTAGAATTCAACCTTTCTTTGAATATCAATTAAAACCCTTTAAACAATCTTCCATAATGATTAAACTAAAGAAAATGATTTTAATAAAATAGTTATCCCCAAGATGTTCCAAAGAATAGATAGATAATGAAATTACGAATACTCCATCTTTACGAGTTTAGTTTGTGATAATATCATTCATTATCCTCATTCTGGTATTTAGTAAAATTAAATACCTCAATCTTTGATAATCAAAGAAAGCAATAATACACAATCATATAATATTAGAAGGAACAATCTTCGAACTAAGATGACTACTGTCAGAAGAAAGGTCGGCTCCCGTTCGATATAACGAATACAGAGTTGATTATCTCTTAACTTTCTCGTTCATTGAATTCACTTCGCATAATTACTCTTCCATATCCTAGGGATTGACGAGTCATTATACATATATAACTTAGGGTAGCCATGCATACTTCAAAATAATTCTCAATTCACATATAGTCTTTACTTATACATATATACATACATATATATATATATATAAATATATGTATTCTTCATAACGAACAATCATCATAATTCCAGGATGTCAACAGTTAAAGGATAGAAGTCTTGCCTCAGTGATGCGAATGCAAACGGGACTACAAAATGCGAATATGACTGCGAGGGTCCTGGATTATGTTGAGGTGCTATAACATTGAAAATAAGGTAGGGTTAGCAACATGTGCTAACCTATACCACTTAAACTATCACATATAATCCAATGCATAACCGCTACACACATTTTCCATTTCCACTGGACGATGCTACACATATCTTAAATAACAAATAAACATGTAATTTGTACTCAAATCATATATAGGACTTAGCGAAATCCAAGTTCTAACTCAATTACATACCTTCGCGTTTCTCACCGCTTCGCTTAAGGTTTTACACGAATACCACTTACTTCAACATTTTTATAAAATCGAAAAATAATCTTTTTAATGCGAATCTTTCGCGAGGGCCTTACAAACTGTCTTTACTAATTTACTTAAAAGTTTCATGATCTAACAATTCTTTTACGGTCCTTAAAACATCCACAAAGTTGGTTATACGGTAAGGGGTGATTTCGCGAAACGCCTATTATTAAAACGACCGTTTCTCCTAAACCATAAATCCATTTCGTATGATCTTTATATCAAAAAAAAGCCTAAAACATCATCTAGCTAATCATGGAAGTGGTGGAGTTTAACAGTGGGGAAATTGAGCAAAAAGTTACACACAAAAATAGGGGATTGAAAATCGGGCATTACGACGGCTAAGTTTACATGATTTCCAAAATCGTAACCATACCAAAACATCATCCAATCATCAACAACTCAAGAGCACAACTTTTACAATCCATACTTAGTCAAAAACTCTCAAGATCATCCACTTATATCAAGTATCATACATGGAAGATAAACATGATCTTAAACATGCTTTTTCATTCTCATCCTTTATGATCGTCAAAACCATACTAAAACTCATATAAGACTTAAAGTCAAACTAGGGTTTGAAGTTGCTATACCTTCCTTGGAGTGTAAGAGTAGCTACT
>PHNY01183400.1:339-30100 GCA_003724115.2 Anethum foeniculum | reverse complement strand
GATTTTTCTTATCGGATCGAATTTCGGATCGGATCTTTTTTAGCTAAATCCATATCCGCTAAAATGACCTCGGATCGGATCGGGTTGGATCGGATTTTCGCTCCATTGACAAGTCGGTACGTAATAAACTGTTATATGACCAAGAAAAAAAACAAAATTTATTCTAAATTAATCTAATACTAGACATACCCTAATTCCAATGACAAGTACAATAGTAGTAGTATAAGTTGAACTTGAAGGGTTGTTGGGGATTCACAAATGTGTACTCATTGTTTTCCTTTGAAAAAACAAATGTCATACAAAGCCCTGAGAAGTTACTTCTGCAAAACTGCCTAGGCCGGTGATGATACAATTACCAAAAAGGGCTTTCTTCCTTTGCATTAAACCCCAAAATCCCCATAATAATATAGCTTAAAATCGAGGGGCAATAATGGAATAAAGAATCTTCTCTCTAGAAGCAACAAGGGGGATTACCTATTTATTGCTGCTTCACAAATTTTGGGGAATAGTTAGTTGTTGTTCAATTTATGACACTGGGGCTTCTCTTTTGTTATCCTACCCTTTTCATGATTCATTTCAATTACAACTGTGTATGTATACATATACATATGCTTGTATCTATATTTGTTAAAGTAGTTGTGTTTTGTGGAAATTAGTACATTACCAAACAGTTTCTTTAATTTATAGGGATAAAGTTAGGATCTTTTTTCGATATTATCTATGTTTGTTTGATTGAGCTGTCTGATTTGATCGCTGAGTCCAAGATTTGACTGAATCGGGTATGTATTTATAGCCCTTTTTCTTGTTTTTTCATTTCTTTGTTTTGATTTTAAGTTAATTTTGAGCAAGGGTTTTGTATTTTCTTGATTTTAATTTTAGGGTTTTAAAATTTGCATGATAGTTGGTTATTTCAGCATTTTATAATTTGTACATGCTGCTAGTGATCTTGTTCAGCATTATATAATTATTAAGTACATGCTGCTAGTGATCTTGCAATTTACTGATTTTTTAAGTTTATATTGCATGCAGAGGATTGAGTGATTGTTCAATTGATGACATTGGATTGTTTTCGGGTTTTTGGTGAAAGTGTTGAGGTAATTAGGAAGAATAGATAAAGCAGATGAATGTGGTGGGTAAAGTTGGGAGCTTGATAGCTCAAGGTGTTTACACTGTTTCCACCCCTATTCATCCCTTCGGTGGGGCTGTTGATATTATCGTGGTTCAGCAGCCTGATGGTTCATTCCGTAGTACCCCTTGGTATGTTCGATTTGGTAAGTTTCAGGGCGTTCTGAAAGGGGCAGAAAAGATTGTTCGTATAGAGGTTGATGGAGTTGAAGCTGATTTTCATATGCTTCTTGATAATTCCGGGGAAGCTTATTTTCTTAGAGAGATAAGTTCTGGGAGAGATAGTGAATGCAATGATCGGACGAAGGATTCCGATAGTTTGAGTACTGCCCGGGATGATGCAAGCAGTATCGATTATAATGATGACGATGATCGTAGAAAGGAAAATATTGGTCATTATAGAAACGAGGATAGCTTTTCTGGGACGGTTGAAGTTTTGCAAGATGAACATATATCTTTAGGTGTTGACCGAATTGAAATAAATGAATCTGATAATGAAATGCCTTTTTATGACTTTCAAGATGAACACTCATTCCTTGACGATTCACTTGAGTTTCCAGAGTATGGGTCTAGTCGGTATGAGAACTTAGATACTGTTGATGATTTAGCCGAGTCACGAATATTAGATTCTGAGGTGGTCTTGGTTAGTGTAGATGGTACGATACTGACAGCGCCAATTTCATCGATAGAGAGGAATCTTGAGAATTTGCAATCGAGGTCACCTCAATTTCAACCAGGTCCTGGTGAAGGTACAGAGGTTTCTGAAAACAATGTAGAATTCAGTGCAGGTGTCACGACTTCTGCTGCTGGAGATGTTCAAGAGGTCCAAAATAGTAATGCAGTTGAGCGGGAGTCAAACTTTCACGAAGGAAATCAAGGGGATGACTGCCAAGATCAAGAAACTCAGATGGATGAAGGCAAAGAGGAGATAAAGATAAGCACAGCTGCCAATGCGGATGATGCATCTATTGGTCTTAGGAGAGATGATGTTTTTAAGAGCTGCTTAGAACTGCATGAATTGGATAGGACTAAGAGTTCACTATCTGTGATTCAGGGTGATGATGAAGATCCACAAGAGAAGTCTCCTCAAAATCTTTTTAGACTTGATGAAGACGAGGGCGAAAGTGTTGGTATATCAGTTATTAGTGAAGCTGATGAAGATGCATGTGAGAATTCTCCTCAAAAAAATTTTGTGGCCGATGAAGTTGATGATGGAGAAGTTTCTGTATCTATAGATAATGACAAAACATCTCTTATGAAATCTAATTCCCCAAGTAATACAAATTACCCTGATTTTGAGGTTGAAAAGGAACTTGTTGAGACAAATGTGACACCTTCTGCTCAAAACTTTCCTGATACTTCTCCTATTAATTCTCCCACCAATAATTTGGAAGAGAAGAATTATGTTGGCAGTGAACAGCAACAGAGTAATTCAGAAAGAGCTGTTTCTGAAGGCGATTTCACTCAGAGCCCGACTCTGGAATCTCAGACATCTCATGAAGAAATCAGAACTGACCTAAGCAAGCGTAAGCACTGACTTCTGGTCCTCTTAGATTCTCGGTGTGTTTTTACAATGATATCATATTTAATCTGTTGTAAGTATTTTGTTTTTAGGGTTTGAAATTTCTCTTTGTGGAAATCTACTCTTGGCTGGTATGGGTTCAAGGGAGGCTGCTGAAGTTTTCGATGCACACCGGATCTCTGAGGAGGAATATAAAATTTCTCCACAATCAATCATCAAGAACGAGAACTTAGTTGTCAGATTCCAAAAGAAGTACTTGGCATGGGAGAAAGCTGCACCAGTAATCCTCGGAATGGCAGCATATGGTTTGGATTTACCTGTTGAGCAGAGTGATTTTATTCGTGTGGAACGGGATGAGATACTGAAACATGGAGAAGATGAATGTGCGCTCCCTTCAACTCCTTCTGGGCGTAGATGGAGGCTCTGGTCATTGCCATTTAGAAGAGTTAAAACGCTTGAGCATACTGCTAGTAACTTGACCACTGAGGAGGTAGTTGCTAATGTTGAACATGCAGTATCGACTCCAACATCCAGTGTTGTAATTGAGTCTCCTCACA
Source organism: Anethum foeniculum (assembly GCA_003724115.2). Taxonomy (NCBI): domain Eukaryota; kingdom Viridiplantae; phylum Streptophyta; class Magnoliopsida; order Apiales; family Apiaceae; genus Anethum; species Anethum foeniculum. The sequence goes on along the minus strand of PHNY01183400.1, from coordinate 26,896 downwards.
AGCAACTACTTAGAACAAATGTCCCGACCTCCGAGGAAATAGCTTCTTTAAACTTGAAAGAAGGAAAAAATATGGTGAATTTTATTTTCTCAGCAGGGGTACTAGGGAAGCCAAACGAGGTTTGTGTTTTTCAAAAATATATATACAGATTTTCATTTAAAAGCATTTCTAAGATTCATTTTTCCTCAAACAGGTTCAGGCTCATATTTACTTGTGGAAGTGGAACGCAAGAATTGTAATATCAGATGTTGATGGAACAATTACAAAGTAAGGTTTAAAACATCCTTATGTATTTGAGGTTTTCTTTTCCTTCTGATTTAAGAAGTTTGGTGCGTGTTTTTGTTTAGTCCTAATGAGGTAATGCAACAAATATACGAAGAAATTTTGTTATTAGTTATGCCCATAAATAGTTACTATGTTCCATTTACGTTTAATGACTGCAACATTAGCAATTAAAAATTTCACGTATTCCTTTGTGATTAATAGTAAATTTGTGCTCGTTTCTAGGTCTGATGTTCTTGGCCAATTCATGCCCTTAGTTGGCAGGGATTGGACACAATCTGGAGTAGCTCGGCTTTTTGGTGCCATAAAGGTATATTTTTTTGCCTAAGCTTTAGATGCAGACTTATTGCTTATAAGCTCGTATCTGATTTTTTGAAAGCTTATGGTGTTGATTTAGCAAACCAATTTCTAGAGTACTTTTAGATCCTTTCAAAAAACAGTAAGGAAGTGTGACTTAGAGAATGCTTATCAAAAGCAGCATGCTGAGAATCTAAAATTTTACTCACTGTTATAGGCAAACACATCCAAACCGAGGAGTGAACGACTGAGTTTATTTACGTGGGAATTACAGTGTACATGTTAAACAGTTCCAATGATCTCAATTACATAAGAATGTTGCAGCGTTTTCACACCAGACGCTAGCAAGTATAGAGCTGCCAATTGTTAATCAACTTTGCTATAGTTTTGTTTACAAGTCCTGCACAGGGTGCTGTATTTAGTTGCCTATATAGTTACTTCAACAGATTTAGTTTATCAATTTTGCAATTTTGTCTAGAATGATAACTGTTTAAAGTTTTCTATTTATAGGAGAACGGATATCAGCTACTGTTTCTGAGTGCACGCGCAATTGTTCAAGCATATTTAACAAGAAGTTTTCTTGTAAATCTCAAGCAGGTATTGTGTTAACCATTAGTATCGTGAGGTGATTACTTGACTGTCGAGTGGAACAATCAGGCAATGAGTTAATTATTGTGATTTTTAAATTTAGTAGTTGTTAATCAAATGCTTTAAGAATATGTAACCCCCCCGCCTCTGGTATACTTAGTAATGGAATGCATTGAAAAAAAAAAAAAGAAGAAAAAAAGTGTACCTGTTTTACTACTTCTAATTATTTTCTAATATAAGTCATAAGGTCTCTAAGGTACACCAGCCATTGGGCTTTCCCTCTCCCTCTCTCTTTTTTTACCTATCTTTTTAGTCCCGAGGCTCTGGATCATTTGATCATACGCCTCAAATTGCCAATTATGCTTGCAGGATGGGAAAGCTTTACCTCATGGCCCTGTTGTCATATCGCCTGACGGTCTATTTCCTTCATTGTATCGAGAAGGTGAAATCTCATTCTTTAAAAGATCGTATCATCCCTCGTACAGCTTTGAGCTACTTAATTTTTAGGTTTAATTTAGCTTCAAAGACTATCATATTCTTTTCGGATCGTTTAAACATGTACTCGATAAATATGTGGAATTTATGTTTGATCAAATATTTATATATGTTTATATAGTAGTGATTCAGCATGTATTCCTCTTTAAGTGCATTTATCTGCCTATTGATTTCCTGAACTGTAATTGCCTTTTGTCCCTGAAATCCTCTCTTTTTATTAGAAGTGTCTTAAGATGAAATATGAACTATGTGGTGGGAGAGATATATTTGATTAGTACTTGATCTAGCAATAAAGTCTAGTGTCTAGTGTCTAGCCGTGAAACTTAACTTTGTTGAATGGAGTATATTATTGGTACTGTCATATGTTTCACTGATAATCAGCTTCATTATTTCCTAGAGAAATTCAATTGATGTGATATGCAGTTAATTTAAGCTAAACTCTTTCTTGTATGCACCTTTTTAACATCAGAAGTCAGATCATTCCATGTAATAGCAGCTTTTATTATTTCCTGGAAGGAAATTGTTTAAGAAACTGTCATGCTGCTTTAATATAAACTCGTGAAGTATTACAAATAAATTTCCATGTTCCAAAAGGATATATATTAACAAAGCATTATGAATTAGACTACACGATACATGTGTTGGTGGAAAATGTATTGTTACAAAAGGATGAGAATAGATGTTGCATTCAGTTTTTTCAGTAAAATTAATAATTCTGAGCTTAGCAAGCCTACTAAGATATAATATCATAACAAAACTTTAAAGAATGGCTCGAATGAGACTGGCAAATAATGAATTTGATGATGTTTCAAACTGATCACATCTGTTAGGGAATGCTTGAAATTCATGGCAGCATGTTTTTTACATTGAAGTTTCTGCTAACCCGTACTGTCCTGCATTATATCACCAATTGGATGAACTCTTTGAGTTGGAACAGAGACTAGCTATTTTAAACCATCGTAGCACGATAAGAAATTTGAACCTCCAATAATAGACTGTGTGCAAGTGAAGCTCCTGTAGATAGTTTATTAAAATATTTGCAAATTTCTGACATCATAGGTTTCTAATATGTAGCACAGCCTTTAGACCAAGCTTGTTTTGCTCTCTAACCTTGTGGCTGTAAGCTTCTAACAACGTTTTCCTTTGAAAATTAGAAATCTTTTTTTGCATAATGGCTGATTAATAATGTATTTTATTGTCCAAGTCACATGCTATATAAAGTTTGACATGGCTTCTTATTTCCTTGCCTAGTGTTTTTTCTAAAACATTCAACCTTCTTCCTTGCTCGGTAGTCGTTGCTTGACAGTCATACTAGTAGTTGCAGATCATATCTTTGCTTTTGTTTGTAGCTTTCACTTGAATATTCTCTTTGTAGTTGCTGTTGTAGTCCTAACACTTACATTTTTACTAAATAAAAGCTGAGAGTTGCAATAATTGACTGTTTTCAGTTTTTTTCTTTACTGATGGCAGTTATAAGAAGAGCACCTCATGAATTTAAGATAGCATGTTTAGAGGTAATATTGTGTTACCATTTAATCGTATTTTGAATGAGATGTGCCTTAAAAATAATCATACTAATTTGCAAATACTTTTAACTGGATTTTATATCACAGGATATTAAAGCACTCTTTCCATCGGATTACAATCCATTTTATGCGGGATTTGGTAATAGAGACACCGATGAGCTTGCTTACAGGAAAGTTGGGATTCCAAAAGGCAAAATTTTTATTATTAACCCGAAGGTAATAATTTCTGTACTTGTCTAGTTTATGGGAAATGCTCCCCCACCCTCCATTCGAGCCATTACAAGTTTTCATGAATTTACAGGGAGAGGTAGCTATTAGTCATCGCATTGATGCAAAGTCGTATACCTCCTTACACACACTAGTAGATGACATGTTTCCACCAACTTCAATGGTTGAGCAGGTAATGAATGGTGAATAAGTGTGTACCTTACCCAATAGTTAAGGAATGGAAACATTTAGCAAGTATTAGTACATAGAAGAGGATACAATCTGCGAGTATTATCAATACAAGCTACTGATTATTGCTTCAGTTGGGATTTAAACAATGATTTTACTGGTCAATATATCTGCAGGAAGATTACAATTCATGGAATTATTGGAGAATGCCGTTACCAGATATTGATATCTTGTAAAAATATGTCCTTGCGGGAACAAGATGCTAATCGTTAAAGTACGGAGCGGATGGTATCCAAAGGACGCCCAGCAATCAATCTTTTTACCAGCTATGGTGATGCTGTTGGGACTCTCTGATGCCTAACATTGCCTAAAGTTAATTGTAAACCATTCATTTTGTACTAAAACTGTTGGAACACAAGTTATGTCTCTTAATAAAACAAAAAACTCAAGCATTATTCTGCTGCTGCTCTTAATGGTATTAGTATATAAACAATTCTTGGACATACAGAAAGCCTAGTCATTTATCATTGGGGTTGATGCCTATATGTAGTTCTTTTAGATTAAACTGCAGAGTTGTGACTGAAATTTATCTCGCAAAGTATGATAAGTCGACCATTATTTTTTCTCCGAGAAAGTGGCTAAGAACAGAAGTAATTCCCGGCCAACATATTACAAATTTCAAATTCCTGCATATAACATTGTTAGAGTTAATAAAGTTTAGTCATAATTTTGCCTTTTTTTTTTTTTGGATGTACCGAAGATTAGTGGCTTGGGATTGTTGTCAGCATTTCTTTAAAATTTCTTCGACATGGGTAATGAATGTGTGTTGAAAGTCAGATTATTAATATTAATAACAATTAGAGATGGATATCTTTCTTGGTTTCCAAACAGATATGCTTGTAGTTTCATTATCTAGAAATGGGGAAAGCTAGTATTCATTGAACGAGGTATGCAGTATGCATGCATTGTCCCATCACAAAGGCAACGTGCTCATATAGCATCCAACTGGAAGCAGGGTATTGTAGCTAGTACTAATTATTCATATATCTATAATTTATTCGGTCCTAATGTAGTTTAATTAGGTGAATTCGGTTTAACTTACTTTGTCTGCAAGTTTTAACAATTCTTGAATATTTTACACATAATTTGATGGAATATAATATATTATTAGATTCCAAGTCAGACAGCATCTCCTCGTATATAAAAGGGATACATTGTCCTCTGTTCTAACCAAGCTCTGCAATTTCGAAAGAGAAATAGAGATAAAATGGCCTCTAATTATAATCATGTGAAAGGAGAAGATGAGTGTTTCATGCATATGGATTCAAGCTCTTTCTCCTCTAATTTGTTTTGCAACTCTGCAGATACTTATTCCACCCGAGAATTTGAATTCATTTCTAATGATCAAGATAGCGAATTCGTCATTTTTCCAGCTGATGAACTGTTCTACGAAGGAAAAATCCTTCCTCTCCACCTTTCTATACGTTTACAGATGCTGCAAAGTCTACTCCAAAACTCCACCCCGACCCCAATAGCTCAAGCATGCAATGTTTCTCCTTTCGAGTCCCTTAGCATTACTAGTGATAAGCTGAATGACTACTTCTTCGCTCAACTCAGTGATGACAACTTCATTGTTGTTGACAGTCCCAAGAAATCTCGGCCTAAGAAGAAGCTTAAACTGATTACGAAGTTATTAGGTGGCCAAAATCTTATGGCATATCGTAAGCATTTAAAATCCTTTTTTTCAGAATCTAGTTGTACCAATGAGTCCTCTACCATAGCTTCCCCCCAGAAAAGGGAAGTTGGAAATTACTGCTTGAGTAAGAATGCGAAAACTTCCAAGAAGATATCTGGAGGGAGGATTGCAAAAGAGGCTACGTCGACTTTAGGTAATGTCAAAAGTTTGATTAGAAGTGAGAAAGTGGGATTCGAGGATCCACTTAATATTAGCCATAGGAGATCATTATGTGGGGCGATTAAGCCAGTTAAATGCTTGTCTTCGTCCTCCTCCTCGTGTTCATCATCATCATCATCATCTTCATATGGAAAAAATCTCCGTAACAGTAGAGACAGCTTTGGTTCAGATACTGAAGGTTCAATCGATGCTGCTATTGCTCACTGTAAAAAGTCTCAACAGAACATTGATGATACTGAATCCGGGTACTGGTCATTTTCGGTTTCAAGAAGTGCAGACTGCATTAGGGACTAATAAACGTATACGCATTAGTTGAGTAGTTGATGACGAATTCTGTTTCTTTTTCTCAAAAAGAAAAGGACAGAAGATTGTTAAAAATATAATTAACAGTTTCATGCCATCTTCAGGCATTTGCTATGCTGTGCCCTGAAGACAGAAATGTACCAAGTAATTGGATCTTACTTTGAGTAGTTGTTAATTAATGTAATTTAACCCGTTATCCATATAGATTTACTCTGGAAATAAGATTCTATTGCAATTTAAAATTTGTCATTTTTTTTTTTGACAGTTTAAATTTGTCATTAATTTCATATATAGAGTAAGTACCGTCATTCATTAAAAATAATTTTTGTGAAGATTTTCCGATAGCTGCAAGAACTCTAATTGTTCTGGCAAATTGTAAGACCATGCATCAGCAGAAGTTTTAATTAACACTATAACTGGGTAACTTTGCCAATGCAGACCTCATTTAGTTACATATATTAATCTTCAAGTGATTGGCTTTGTGTAATTGTCATTACTCATTTTTGCTTCCTAAGATAGAGATGTGAAAATGAATAGAGGAAAGAGTCTCTTTAAGGCTCAGGTGAAAGAAATACGAGTTTTATTATCTACCTGATGTTGTATAAATTAAGTTAGGGTTTTCACGGAAAAAACATATTTTCTTGAAGTAGGAGTATGATCTGCAGACAATATACCCTCCTATTCCCTACTTCTAAGTAGTCCAATATGATGACTGATGGGGTATGTTTGGATATGTTTGCACAAATGTTGTATTTCTGTCTTCACAGTGTGGTTGCACGCATTCAATATCAGTATAGAAAACGGACTTGATCTAAGATCAAGCACAGTACTTAAGTTTATTATATGCAAGTATAAGAAAGTTGTGCATCAATATGCCAGTAGTACTTCCAATTGTTACTTATAAAATAGAGTAACACGCTTCCATAAATATTTTGTTTCCAAAACATTACTGCTAAAACTGATAATACATAGATTAGATGCATGTTAAATATCATTTTCTTCAAAATTTACAAAATTCATGCAGAACATCATTATTTTTACAAAAACTTAAGTTTGATTCAGCTCATATACACTCTTTCAGGCTTTATCATCCAGGACCACCACCAAAAGTTCCAACAGAACACTGAAACGGTGCATAAAATTGAGGCATTGGTCTTCAACTTTACAAGGAGTTGAGTTAGAGATTCAACAAGGGAGATGTTTCTTATGACAGTACTGCTTAATTGGGAATTTCAAAAAAAAAAAAAAACTATGAGTATTATACTATGACAAAAGTAACCGACTAGTGCTTGTTAAACAAGCCATGCCATGCCACCACTAAGCAACGCGTACATGCATCTAGGGATCTTATAGAGATTTCTCCACTCTCGGGCTTGGGAAAGGTGGTATTTACTGTAGTGCAAACCTTGTTTGGGGGGGGGTAATGAGGTAAGTGTCATGTCAAATCTTGCTCCAAGTTTCTACAGACCATTCCTAAGCATTCATCTAACAAACTGTCATAGCGTAGAGCACATCGATTCGAAAGCAAAAATTTTAGACAGACTATTACATACTCATACAAATCAACGTTTAAACTAAAAAAAGAAACAAGTTTAGAGCATTGATGTCTGTAATAATTCATAAAGGGTAAAAGCATCATCGTTTCCTATGCCAAATTTTTCACAAGGTCTGCATTCTGCCCCTTCCACCCATTTCGAAGCTTAAACAATTCAATGTACTGCCAACAGTTTTAAAATGGAACTTAACAAAACTTAGTAACAATTGTCCTTCAACTGCAGTGAAGTTGTACAAAAGATTTCCTGCCTCTCCTTCGAATATAAATCTATCTGGGTTTCCTCTTATGCAGCAAATTCAAAGTAGAGTTTCGTAGCATAGTATATAATTACCTAGAATTTCTGCTTAAGAAATGATAAACAATAAGACAAACACAAACACACATTCCTAGCAACATAGACAAGTTTATATAAACACACGCCATGTGTTTTTTGAATTTATAGATGCATAACTATAACTATTATCATGTCATAAATATAAACACGTGAGAGGTTCTCAAGATCGTACTGGGCGTGATAGTCAAGTGTCTATTCATTATATACTATGTGAGATTATTGAAATAATGTTAGGTTGTCTACTAGGACCTTCACGTGCCTGGAAAAAGTTATATAATAAGTCCTATTTCTAATATAAGGATAAGGTTGCGTATATTAAGAAGGCATTATCTTCTAGGTTGGAAGATTAAATTGCCTTCTAATATTTTCCAACCTAAAAGATAATGCCTTTTAACTTTTTAGAGGACCTCATATAAGCATCCTTATCCTTATAAACTTTTTCCAGGCATGAAGGTAAGGATGTTGTCTTCAAGTTTATTTTCTTGTGATAAAACTGGCAAATGATAAATTTGCTTTCATTTAATACAAATTCTTGTACCTGCATTATGAGAAGGAATGTTAAAAACATCCTTACCTTTTTTACTTCAAAATCTTGTATTGCATACAGATTCTTATATATTAACTTGTTAGTGACGGACTGACAGTCATCATTTGCTCTTCCCTTTCCTTTAGAAAATCTACAAATGAAGTCTGAACCATCGCAATGGCCAAATTATTTAAGTGCGCAACTGTGCAAGGGGGTCAAATATATGAAAGATGGTAAACTATGTTCGTACTATTTCATGGTGGCTGTATGAAAATTAAAGTTTCTAATATTTTCTATTAATCACCATCAGCCTTTAAATAGACATACATAAACGTACAAATTACTGAGAGTAATTATAAGAAGATAAGATAATTACACAGGAAAGACACATCACTTACAGCTAAGAAACACATCACCTTACAGGATACTAACTTATAAGATAATTACACAGGAAAGACGCATCACCTACGGCTAAAAAACACATCACATACCGTGATACTAACTACAACTAGTATTATCAACAGCTAACATATGATGATTATCATCTGCTAACATATGATGATTATCATCTGACTAAACATTTGCACAGATTAAAACAATCTACAAGAATTATCTTCTACACGCCCCCGCAAGATGGACGGCCTTGGTGCTAGACAAATCTTAAAAACAAAGATCATGAAATCCTGCCTTAGCAAGGGGCTTAATAAAGGCATCAGCTAGCTGGTCATAACCAAAAATGTATTGGACACGAAGTGCTCCGAGCTAAAGTTGTTCTCTCACAAAATGAAATGCCAGTGCAAGATGTTTCATCCGAGAATGAAACACTGGGTTTGCTGAGTAATGGGTTACACTTAAATTATCACAGTAGATACTTGGAATCAGATCTAGCTTTATATCTAGTTTTGTAAGAAGATATTGGAGTAAAAGTACTTCGGTAGTGGTGGATGCTACAACACGAAACTCAGCTTCGGTGAAAGAGCGCGCTAGGCCTTGTTGCTTCTTAGAACTCAATGACAATGGATTGCGTCCTAGATAAATGTAACAGTGGTTGATATGTAATTATCATGATCTCTGGCCTAATCCGTATCCAAATAAGCATGTAAACGTAAGGGAGAATTACGATGAAGTGTAATTCTATAATTTGAGGTGCATGTCAAGTAGCGAAGTAAACATTGTAGAGTTGTCCAGTGCAAGTCAGTGAGATGATGCATGTATTGAGACAAACGGTGGACAACAAAGGTTACATCAGGGCGAGTGTTAAGGATAAATATTGTAAACCTCCAACTAAAGATCTATACTCTGTAGGGTTTGGCAGTAAAGTTTCATCATTAAGAGTAAGTGGGGATAAACTATCATTGGAGTTGACACATGTTTAGCCTCAATCATGTTGGCGCGCAAAAGAAGATCTTCAATGTATCTTTTCTAACTAAGAAAGACCTTTGGTGTGTGGAATCACCTCAACACCAAGAAAATAAGATAATGCACCAAGATCTTTTAAGGAGAACCGTGTTGCCAAACGGGAGAAAATTTTTTGAAGAGCAGTAGTAGAAGGTCCAAGAATGATAATGTCATCAACATAAATAAGAATATACATGGCACTGCCATTTTGATGATAAATAAATAAAGAGGGATTAGCTATTGAATTTCAGAAACCAATAGATAAAAGAAAGGAGCGGAGCTCTTGATACCAAGCTCTTAGAGCTTGTTTTAGGCCATAAATAGTTTTCCGAAGCTTGCATACATAAGAAGGATAATCTTTCTCTAGAAATCCAGGTGGTTGAGACATATAAACATCCTCCTGTAACGAGCCTTGAATGAATGCATTGCTGATATCAAGTTGACGGATTGACGAACCATTTGTGACGGCAAGAGAGAGTAGGAGACGAATTGTTGTTGGCTTAATGACCGGACTGAACGTCTCAGAATAATCAATCTCGGGCCTTTAATGAAAACCCTTGCCCACAAGACGAGCCTTATATCATTCAATAATTCCATCAGGTTTGTGTTTGATACAATAGACCCACTTGCACCCAATTACATTTTGAGAAGGATCAGGCGGAACAAGGTCCCAGGTGTGATTGTGAGTTAAATCTTTATGCTCATCTGTCATGGCAGTACACCATTGCGGATCTTTTAAAACTTGTGTAATGTTGGTTGGTTCAATGAGAGAAGAAGTAATTGTGGTATGATAAAGAAATTTGAGATTAGGTTTAATGATGTTATTTTGAAGCCTTGTTACCACAGTTCTAGTAGGGTGAAGAGGGGGTGGTGGAATAGATGAGGGAGGAGGTAATGACCCATTTGAGGAAGGGATGATAGGTTGTTGTATAATAGGAATAGGTAACGTGCACCATTCATTGACCGAAGTAGGTTGAGAATGTGTGGAAGATGCACATAAATCAGGATACGGAAAAGTATCCTCAACAAACTTAACATGCATATAAGTATATATTCGATTTGTTGGAGGATGAAGACAGTAATAAGCACTTTGCGATGAAGAGTGCCCAACAAAAAACACAAGACAATGAGCGAGAGTCTAGTTTATGAGTGGAATACGGCCTCAATCATGGATAACATAAGCAGTCAAAGCTTCAAAGCTTTTAATAATTAGAAGGATTCTAAAATAATTTAAGATATAGACAAATATTTTATAGAAATGGAGTGGGAAGTCTACTTATTAAATAGGCGGCAGTGGCAAACACACGAGGCCAGAAGATGAGAGGGAGTTTGGCATGAGAAAGGAGTGTTAATCCTGTTTCGACGATATGCCTATGTCGACGTTCTGCATATCTGCTATGCTTCGGAGTATGCAGAAGAGAGGTAAGATGAGAAATGCTATGAGTTGATAGATGATGAGTGAGTTTTTGATATTCACCCTCATTGTCAGGAAAAACCTGAATTATAGGAAATTTAAAGTATTTATTCGAAAAGAGCTCTAAATCTCAAGAAAATATCATGTGTGTCCGACTTTCTTTTCAAGGAATAAAACCAAAAATACTTTGTAAAGTGATCTACGAAAATTACATAATATTTGTAATTGTCATAAGATAGAATTGGTGATGTCCAGACATCTGTAAATATGAGATCAAGAGGAGCTTGAGAAGAAAGAGTGGAAAAGGAAAGGTAACTTGTGACTTTTATTTATATTGCAAGCATTACAATGTGATTTAGACAAATCTGAAATTGCTAAATTAAAATTCAAATTCAAATTTTTAAGGGCAGATAGGGAAGGATGTCCAAGTCGGTGACGCCAACCATGCATATGTGATTTGAGAGTTGTATATACTCAAGGAGGACTTGAATTACACTCATAGACTCCAACTTTATTTAGACCTTGAGGGAGTATTATTCCATTCAAAAGCTCCTTGACACAAAAAAGGGAGGGTAACAACTCGATACTAGTATTATTTTCTTAACAAAATTTAGAAATTGATAAAATATTTCGAAATATAAAAAGGACATGTGAACATTAGAAAAGTGAAAAGTATTTGAAGGTATTGAGATAGAGAAAGAACCAGTATTTTGAATGGGAAGTGTTGAGTCATATCGCCAATTACAAGTTGTTCAGTACTATCATATGGAGCATGAAGAGAGAGATTGTTAATATCATTGGTGATGTGATGAGATGCCCCGCTGCCTAAGAGCCATGAGTTTGATGATGGTACATTAACTGTTTAACATGAGCTTGAGGTGCCTGATATCCTTTTGTAACCGCACGGGCTTAAATAGGATTATGAACTTGAATTGCTAGGTATGAATTCTTGAAAATAGTGCACTGATCTAAAGAATGACCTTGTATGCGACACCATTGACATTTACCAAGTTATGGTCGTGATTGGCGAGTGGAAGGTATGGTGCGAGGTGTATGCAGAAAACCTACAGCGGGCATATGACATTGTGGTGGTTTTTGTTCATTGCTGATTTTGCTAGAAGCACGATTGGGAAGCATGAACCGTTGCAGGAAAGTGGGTGGTTGAGATCATTGATGCAGTTACAAGTTCCTTCTTAATAATTTTCTCATGGAGCTCTTCAAAGAAAATTGGAGAATCTCTTACATTCACCGCGTTAATAACAGGTTTTTAGATGTCATAGTTCAGACCAACAAGAACCTTGTCAATGATATCTTCATGATACATAGGTTTACCCGTAGAAATAAAACAGTTAGTGCATTACTATAATAGCCTACATGTAATATGTAATTGTTTGGTTTGTTTTTGTGATTTTAGAGAGATGATCATTGATTTGCTTGAAGTGACCACGAGATGGGTTAACATATGTAGAAACCAGTATATTCCAAGTTTCTTGAGTTGTGGCAGATTAAGAAACAAGAGGAACAAGTTCCTGAAATAAGGTACCAACTAGATCACCAAATAGAAGACGGTCATGGCGAAGCCAAGAGCCAAATGAGAGCAGCGGGATTAGCTTCTGTTTTGTTGTTAGTTGTAATTGTGGTGGGATGAGATGGGTAAGTTTCATCAATATATTTTCAGAAATCATAGCCTAAAAGTGTTGCTTGTATTTGTGTTTTTAATGTTATGTAGTTGGTGTGAGCTTTATGGCATTATGAAGTTGAATGATGGTGAAAGATTTAGAGGGAATATTTGAGTTTATGATAATAACTTGACTGTTTGTGTCATGATCATAGTGATTATGAGAGTGGTTATGAGGAGAGAACAAAGAAAAAAAATTAGATCGTATACTCAGATACCATATGAAAAATAAAGTTTATGATATTTTCTATTTATCACTTTCAACCTTTAAATAAGCATACAGAAAAGTACAAATTAATGAGTGATACTAACTACAACTTGTATTATTTACTGTTAACATATGATGACTATATATGATGACTATCATCTGACTAAGTATTAGCACAGATTTAAACTATATTGAGAAGAATTATCTTCAACAGGCTGGTCATGTTATAGCTTATCATGACCGTCACCAACACACAACACAAATAGTGCAATTTTTACACTATTTTAGTATGAAAATTATATTATTTAAAATTTAATTCCAACTTATTTATATTATGTCTTGCAATGAATATTTAAAAAAAGATATAATTATCCTTACATTTTTTAAAGTAAGTATCTTATTATGATATAATAAGTTGTAAACAGGATATGAAGGAAATACACTTATTTTTGCTAACCAACGAGAACATAATGGAAATTATGAAAAAATTGATGTAAAAACTGTAAGTACTTTCGATGCTAAATTAGATTTCATAATATTTATTTAATGTCATTTTGACACCACTGTATTATTGAGGTGGAATGATTATAGTAGTGTAAAATTTGTGTCTTTTCTTATTAATATATAAGGAGTAAAATGTGTATTTATACCTTGGACAAATTATCACATGCAATACTATAGTTACCAAATTATCATTTGCAATATCCAAGTTCACATCTTATCTATTTTAACTAATTTATGACATTATTTTGTCGAATTCACATTTCAATGGCTACATTTGTATTATTTACATTTGTTATGATCAAGGAATATAGTTTGTGAAATAAACATTGCACGAAAATTCTGCGAAAACTTACTTGAAAATAGGCCAGATATTATTAAATGTAGCAAAACATGAACTATATTATTAGCTTATGTTGATTTCAAAAGTGTAGTATTGCGAATAATATATTTACCATAGTGCAAATACATATAATGCATTTTACTTGCATATAAATATGTAAAAATGGCTTCTGTTGTAGATATGGTTGGAAATGAATCGACATATTTACGAACAGTTCGGTATTTGGTTTAAAAAATGTATGGTTCAAATTCGATTTGATTTATAAACAAGTCGAACATGAAGATAATTGAGGGTTCTATTTATAAATGAACTGAATCAATACAATATAGTTTGGCTCGAAAATTCGCTTATAATTATAATGTTCACGTTAATATAGTTCATGAGCCTAATGCATGAACATGTTCGCTCATATAATTCGTGAACATTAACATGAATTATTAGTTATATATACTTGTAAATATATACTATGAACATGCGTTTACGACACAATAATTAGTGATAATTTTGTATATATTTATATATAAATTAATTTATCATTTAGTTTAATTAAATTATTATTGTCTATTAAATTTATAAATTTTGTGTTTATAAAATTTATATTGTAATACATGCTAAATAGAAAATATATAACTATTTCGTTTAATTTCTCTTCATTATTCTACTAGTGTGTATATATCATTATCGACATTGAAATAACATAATTTAATCAAAACCAAATGCCACTCAAATTTATTTGTATGGTTTGAAGATTTTTTTAAATTTTTATGTAATAATTTCATATTTATTTTAAAAAATGAAATAAACGAAACTTATAAATTATTCTTGAATTGTGAGAACGAGTTCGTATAATGAGTTGTTCGTGAAGAACATTCGTAAGTTGTTTGCTGCACCATAGTTCGTGAAATATATTCGGGAACATGTTTACTAATAAACTTTTTCTTAATAAGACAATACATGAACAAAACTTTTACCTTGATAAAAAATCGAGCTCGAATTCTTATTTAATATTTTTAAAAAATCAAAATATAAATACTTAGAAGTTCGGATCGGTTTGGTTGAGTGGTTGAAGAATTTTTTGCCTCAGTGGCCGGAGAATTGTGTTTCTGTCTGTGCCTTTCCTCTTCGAAAGCGTTCGAGGGTGTATAAAGAAAGAATTAGAAATTTTAATTATTAACATAATGTATAAAGTAAGAATTAGGAATTTTAATTATTAATATGTGAGAAATACAGCTCAAACCCAATTATTTTTTAAGAATAAGTTAAATATTCTCATTTTTTAGTTGTTATTAGTTTATATCTCTTATTATTTTGAACTTTTAATAAAAAAAAAAGTTTTGTTTTTGAATTTTTTAATAATTTTAAATTATTATTCAAATTTGAATTTATTAAAATTATTCCTTAAATATTTTATTTAAAATTTATCATTAGATTATGTACGCTTATACCATGACTTGTATTATTTACCCACGGTTAGAAATCCGATAATTCTCACAAGCGGAAACCATATCATATATGATCTAAAAAATATCCAATTTGATAACAATTTTTGTTGCACGGAATATATTATGCACATAATAAATTTCCTGAACATGCGTGGTGTTGAAAGTTTCCGACTAAATTATAGCCTTCATACAACATTAATATTGGGTTACTATTATAAACTTGCCTTTACTTACATCCTTGGGAACTTTAGCATTTGCCATTAGGCCACAATTATACTCTGTCCAGACCATGAATATGATAAAACACTGGTACAAGCCCGATCTTGCACAGTTCATTTGCACTAAGAGCATTTCCGACAGACTCTTAACTTGCTCTTTATAAATATTATAAAAAAATAATTTTTAATAAGATAATGTAGGTTCTTCTCTCTTTCAACTCCCTCCTTATCTATTATTTTAGAATTAAAAGTATATTGAAATTATAAAAGGACAAATGGGGAGGAAAGAGAAAAAAAGTGAAGAGATTATTTTAATATAAAATGTAAGGTATAAAATGTAAGTTAAGAGTTAATTATTTGAGGAGCCTATTAAAATTACATTTTTACTCTCTTTTTTATATTTTAAGTTAAGAGCTCAAATAAAGAGTCAGTCAGAAATGCTCTAAATATTGTAATGAACAACTATATGTTGAAATGACAAAGAGTTGAATTCATGATTGCCTTTGTATGGGATTTTATTCAACTTTGTTATATGTAGAGTTAGATTGCCTGAGGAGATAATAGAGAATTGTAGAAATATATGTACTTAAAAAATCATGTGTGTGGTAATAGGTCAAAGGGTCGACTCTTCTTCTTCTCCTTTATAATCTCCAACATTTCTTAGAACATCTCCAACATTTTTTAGAACGTCTCCAACAGACTCCTTATCTCCATTTTGTATATAATATATAATATTAGTTTTTAAAGATTTAATACAAGTTCATCTCCAACAATGATTACTATATTCACTATTTATTAATTTTTTTATTATTAAATGTAACTTGAACTCATATAAGATAAAGACAGTAAAAAGAGAGAGAGAAAATGAGTGTTTTGATGAAAATATTATTTAAGAGTGATTTTGACTCTTAAAAGTGAAGAGAGAAGAGACTCTTAGTGATTTGAAGAGCCCCTAAGAGTCTCTTGAAGCATCCTCCTCAAATTACAAATTACAAGTTAAGAGCCAAGTTAAGAGTTTGTTGGTGATACTCTTATGATTCATTTGGATTAGAAAACGTAATTTGTATCATCCTTATAACTCAGTTGGATTAGAAAAAGAAAATAATTTATTTGTTAATTTTTAAAATAGCAAGAAAATATTTCCAACTCATTGAGGTTTTTTACTCGGCATGCATAGCAGCAGGTAAGGATTCCTTGTAGTGATATCTGGAAAACATATCATAGTTTGTACTTGGCATTACCATTTTATTCATTTTTCCGACCCACTAATAATAATAATAATAATAATAAAGCTACAGAGAATAAAAGAAGATTAGAAGTAGGAAAGGTAACTATGAAAGATGAGAAAAATGCAAATAGACCTGCAATATATAAAAGATTTGGGAATATTAGGTTCGGTATGTAAAGTGTACGTTTTGAGTTGTAAGCCTTACAAAGCTAGACGTGGGTTGAATGGATGTAAAGGAAATGAAGAAAAGAAAGTGGCATATATGCTGTTCCTATAATGCTATAACACAACAAATACATGGACAGGCATCTGATTCGATCAGCTTGAGAGCTGAACAATATGTAGCTTGTTGAAGATAAACAAAGTAGCTTTCTGTCTCACTCATCTACAGCAAAAGAATTTCTTTTCATGAATCAATGGGTTTCGGTGGAGGCTGCATATGTTCCCTAAGAATCAGAATACAATTCCACAATTATTTCATGATAAGTTAATAACATTTGCAACATAAAGATAGTCAATTTGCACAACTGAACGATTTTAAAAACCTAAAGCTATGCAAATGAACTCTTAGTATGCCAACTACTTCAAATCAGGTGCATCCTTTTTAAGTGCGTAGATTATAGGTTTAAAAGCAGGGGAAGAAGAATTTGTAGACATCCAGCTCTCTTTATAACTATATTCCTCTCACACCAATAGCTCATACAGTGAAGAAATCATGAAAATGAGAATAGAAGATGATACCATAACAGGTGTTACCCAAGCTGCAAATAGTAACATACATGAACTTGCTATGGAAGATGAAATAGCAGGCTTCTCATCTTGTTCTTCCAGCACCATCTCTCTGGGTGGAAGAGCTATAGACCGCTGCAATCCCATAATCAGAGACGCAGCTAGACTTGGCAAAGTAGTACAGCCAACTACTGCTAGTACTAAACCACCAACCTCTCCTCAACCAACTATAATTTCTAAGAACCGCAGCAAAACTATAGCAGAAAACATGACTGATATACATCAGACCAAGAAGACTACTACTGCAACTACAACAAAATCTTGTTTAAAGAAAGGCAACAAGATTATTAGTGCTGCAAATGATGCTCAGAAAATAGTAAACAAGACATGTGGTAAGGCTGTTGCAGGTAGTGAGGAGATTAGTGTGAATAGTACTAGTCCTGGTGATTCGTCCAGGTACTTGTTGACAACCAGTAGTGTTAACCATATGAGTTCATTCTTATACTCACGTCGTTTTGATCCCCTCTTGACTATGGTGGAACAGTCTCCTTCTACCTCTTCTTCTCAGTCTCAACCAACCTTGTCTCCCCCTTCCCCTGCAGCTTCTGATAACCAGGTTCCGTTTTTTTTTACTCTTTTTTTTTTTCGTATTTAGTATAAAAACCTGTATATATAAAATCAAAACCAAGGCTGCTAATATCGTGTATGTTAAGACTGCACATGATGAAATTACACTAGCTAGTTTTTCATGGTTCTGCTAATTGCTAATCATCTACCACCTAGATATTACTATGTTAATTGCACACATTACATATCATATGTAACTTTTACAAATATACAATCTGCAGAAAAAATGATGAATTGTCCTCTGTATATCATGCATAAACTTAGTAATCAGCATCAAATATTAGTTTTGGTAGAATTTCTAGGTTCTAATGAGGAACAGGAATGAATTCATTTACATTAGTAAATAGTATATTTATATACGTAGTCGAGATAAATTAGTGTATTTTCATATATGTTTTATGTGAGGCTAGTAGTCTATTAATGTTATCGGGCCGTGGTCTATTAGGTTATTTAACTAGGTATTCTCCAAAGCACAACCATGTCAACTCACCCGGAAGTCGGATATACTAAGGCTGTCAATCAAACTGACCTTGTTTCTGTATCATGTTAGATAACCAAGTCTAGGAACACAGTAAGGTGTTAGTAGAGATCAGTAAATGAATTTTATTTTCTTAAGAGTTTTTACTTAATTATGGTACCATTAGTTTGACAATCTCTTGGCCTATACTAGATTCTATGACAAAACCACTTGCGTTTGTGTTACAGAATATGTACACTTGATCATGATTTTCTAGTAAACGTCAATTACAGCATTTAAAAACTCATACACACCTGCCTCCACTAAGACTAGAACCCTCAAACTTTTGTTACCCATAGAAGAGGGAAATCTGCTAGGCTAACTGCTGTAATCTTTTAAATTTGCTTCTTATTGTTTTGATATTAGGAACTATTTGTCTAGGACTATAAATGCAGAAACCACACAAACAATAAAAATTAATAATCAGTAGTTGGACCAGGTATGGCGGATATGTAGTTTAATTGGTGTATAATGTATATTCACTGTATTTTGTTTGCAGGTAGTGGTATTACGAGTGTCCCTTCACTGCAAAGGATGCGAGAGAAAAATGAGGAAACATATCTCCAAAATGAAAGGTAAATAATTTATAATTCACAACAAACAAAACACATGTGCGCACGCATTTTCACAACTTAAATTTTCAATTGATAGATAACTTGTATCATATATTTTCAGGAGTGAGATCTTTCAACATAGATTTTGCAGCAAAGAAGTTGACAGTAGTTGGAGACGTGACACCCCTGTCCGTACTAGCTAGTGTGTCCAAAGTGAAAAAGGCCCAACTGCTGACACCACCAGTAGTGTCCACTACTACTATTCCTTCTTCTTGCTCAAAAATATCAGCATCATTTAGCAAAGACAAGGCAATTCTTGTATGAATAATAAAAAAAGGCGGGCTGGTTTCAGGTTATTATAATTATAATTTCTTTTGTACTTGATTTAGCTAAGCCTGAAGAACTTCGAGTTTTCAATTTTTTAATAAAAGTTAAGGGTGTTGTTGACTTAAAAACATTATATTATCAAAAGAACTATGATTTGCCAGGTAATTTATTTTCGATAGGCGCATATATATAAACAAAAAACACACACAAACTAACAGAAGACAAGATTATATTAAGCAGCATTTCAAATGGGCTCTTAAACAACTAAAGATATCCTACGGCCTCTAAAGGAGGGTATTACCTAACATGAATATATTGTGACACTGGTTTCAAGGAGCAAAATGATGCTATCCAACAAAGATGACGCCCTAACAAATAGCAAAATGAAACTGCCTACTTTATTTGTATTAACTTACCATCTTCTACAAAACTTAATTTAACATGAAATAAAGCTTAGGTATGCGGGAGGTCTATAATTAGAAACTCTGCACGCCCTATATTTTCAAAATTAATAATAATCATTTGGATACTAAAGTTGAAATTTTCTAAAATAAGCTTATAGAGATCTAATTTTCCATCTTCAAATAAACTTTCAAGTGGAAAAAAAAACAAAATTAAAGGTACAATATCAATTAAGTGGTTTTTCTGTATTTGTAATACCTAAAATTGGTAATTTAATAGTTGACCATGAAGACAAAGGTTTCTGGTTCTCTCTCTCTATACATAGGTAATAATACTAAATGGCAATTTGTACCCAAGATTACCTATTTCCACTAGCATCTAGGAAGCACGGACACGGATGCGGCAACATGGGATATGGGTACAGGGACACGGGGATTCGCCAATTAGTAAAGAGTCCTGGATATGGGACACGGCAAAAAAAATAGAAATAAAAAAAATATAGGATTTTCTATATGTCAAACGATGAACAACTTCATTCATAGTAATATCGTAGTAACAAAAGTTTCTTTCATAGCAAGTGCTGAACTAAAATAAAATTTCTTCTACGTTTTCATTAAAAGAAGAATGTCCATCTCAAACAGCTTCTTTTTGGTTCATCAAGAAAGAGATTTGCATTCTCTAGAACACCTTCCACTTGTGATGAAAACACGGTGAAAACAGAGATGGGAATATAAAGTATGAGAATGTCACAAAATTTGGGTAAGATCAGATGGTATTGGGCTTTTTAGGTGGACCGAGTCCTGGGCCATGTCAGGTCGCGTGTCGGCGTGTCGGCGTGTCCCCTGCCGTTTTTGTGTCGGACACACCATGTCGTGTCATGGCGTATCCGACACGCGTACGGCACCTTTTTTTTCCGTGTCTGTGCTTCCTAGACTAGCATTGTGAGCCTATGTACTTATATGTTCATGTTTACAGGATGCAACTATTAGATATTGAGATCGTTCAGACAATCTAAGTGATTCCAAAACAAATTACATCCTACATAATACATACATTATGTTTTTCATAATTATAGAGCTACAAGAAAATTGAACAGTAAGTGATACTGTTTAAGTTTAGACTCGACCATACTCTATTTGTCATTGACAAGTCCACACTTTGTGTTCACTTCAAGAACCAGTAAAACTGCAGAGCCCTAGCTTGCTCAGCTAATGTAAAGATCACAATGAGTGAGCCTAGCTTGCAGAATATATGTCCAACACCAAAGTGCAGCCTCACAAAACTGATCTAAAACAGATTCAAGACTTCAACACTTGCACTATATAAATACATGTGCAAACGACAAACAGTCATGTTATGCACATTATGTAACAAGAGAAGTAATATCTTCCCTTGGTTATTAAAAGTGCGCTTTAAGCGCAGCTTAAGTGGGAAGCTCAGTGAAGCTCAACTGTTGGGCTTCACTTATAAAAATTAAAAAGCTAAAAGCAAATGTAAAAGCCCCGTTTATTATCTTTTAAAAGGCTCAACTGTTTCATACTTTAGTAATATGAAACATTGGCCTAGTTCTTTCTTTTGAGGCTATAGTTATTAATTAGCATGTCTAAGTGTTCGCACATTTCTTAATATGTGTGTGTGTGTGTGTGTAATATTTTACAAAGTGTGGGTTGTTTACAAAAGCCCGCGCTTTGCGCTTAAGCTAAACAGACTCCTCCCATTAGCTGTTTTTTGCCTTTAATAACACTGTAATCTTCCATATAACTATATAAGATACTGGCTCCCTGACAGTTTTACATACTTCTAGCTAAACAACCAAAACGGAATCATTATTTTTTTCATTGTAGCAAGTATAATATTCAACAACCAACATTTAGAATATAAACTGCTGCCTAATACATTAGCCCAAGTATAAGCAGAGCAAAACCAAAATTAATACCTTACTTTACATGAACTAGTTTCTCTCCCAAAAGACACCGCCTGCTCCACTCCTTCATTCTCAAATGTTTGCACGCCTTCTTTCATTCTCCACCTTCTGCGAGAAAAGCTTAGTGGCACTCAAATTGTGATCAAAATACTGTGCGTAAGGGTGTCCTTCAGGAACAAGCCTCCTATACTTCTGAAAATTCTTCTCAGCCTCGTCTTTCTTTCCCATTAGACTATATATAATACTTTGACACAAATACGGCCGAAAATCCCTCGGCTCTTCCTTGACAAGGTTCTTATAAATCTCCAACGCATCCCCGAAATCCCCTTGAAAAACCTGAACTTGTGCTAACAAAAGCATAAAATCCCTAAACTCCCCTTTCTTATTTCCTTTCTTCACCATCTCAGCTCCCTTCCTAATCCTTTTTTCAACATCTTCCAATTCAGTAGCCGATTTCGCTTCATCCTGTGAAGCAACCATCACTAACCCATGATACGCCTCGACACGTAAAGGGTCCTTATCCAATATGTCATTAAACCCTTTCTTAGCTAATTCAACCTCTCCACTATAACAATACATATGTGATTTCAGCAAAGGCCATTCTTTATCTTCAGGTTCGAGCACGATCAACTTATCGATAATTTCAGTAGCTCCTTCAACTTTCTTGTTCTTGATCCTAATCTCCAACAAAGTTTTCAAAGCCTCAACGTCATCCTCATGAGAGCTCAAGTACTCCTCAAGATTCTTCTCCCTATCTTCATCAGAAATAACCTCTTCTTGAACCGTGTTTACGGGTGTCGACACAGGAGCAGCAATGGCAGGTTTTAGATTGAATTTAGCTAGAACAATCGCAGCAGTGACTGTTGCAGCAACAAGGGCTGTCTTAAAAGGAGACAATGTGTGTGAATTGGGAGATTGGAGAGACTTGGGTGTGGCAATTGGGTGATTAGATAATGAAGATGAAATAGATAAAGATGATGCTTTTATTAATTGGGGTTTGAAAAATGATGGTGATTTTGAAAGGGTGGGTTTAAAAGAGAGAGATGAAATGGGTGGGGAGATAGATGGACGGTGGTGATGGAGAGAGAGAGGAGAGATGGAGTGAGTGAGCTTGGAGAGAGATGTTTCCATGGCTAAAGAGTAGAGATTTTTAGGGTTTATTTAGCAGGAGAATTATGAAATCTAAAACCCTGGAAATGAAATTGGGGGATGATAACTTATTATTTGGGCTTTGTATGTGTTGGGGTTGGGCCTTGTAAGGTAATGTATGGTAAAAAATTGGTTAAACTTTTGTGTTTGTGCCGAAATGTTTCCCAGTATCCCGGGCCCGGCAGATATCAGTCGATTTACGTTGTGCAAGATCGGTGATTTCACATAGTCGAAAGGAGAAATGCTAACGTGTCATTAATATGAATCCCCAAATAAAAAAATGACACATGTCATTTGAGAAATTTTTTAGAATTATTTTCGGAATATGTAGTATTGCTCATTTGAAAATTATCGATTTAATATATTATTGTATTATAGTCCATGTTATGCACACAGGTATTATAAAAATTACTTACTAATAAAATTAACTAATTTTATAAATTACATTGAATAATATAATTTCGAAAGATTTAATATTACAATTGCAATGCATTTATATATTATAATAAATTTATTTAAATAATAGTTTAGTTACATATTTTATCATATATGTTGTATATGTCATGGTATAAACTGCATTAATAACACTACCAAAATATAAATATTAGTTCAAGTTTGTATTAATAAGCTTAACATAAATAATATAAATTATATTGATATTTAAACTTGAATTGCTAAATTTCTATAATTAAGATGGGTCAAATTAAAAATTGTAATAGTTGAAGGAAATAAAAGTCTATCTTTTTCTCTCTGGATAGCCTCTCTCTAAACTTCATAGTCGCCGGGACTTTCATCGGTTTCGGATCCTTTTTATTTGTACTGTTTTCCTTCAATAATCTTCCTCTTTGGTGAAGAATTTATATCATTTTAATTGGGTATTGTTTGTTTTCTAGATCTACATCATCTGAGCTTTCGGTTTACTTTCTTCTTCGATTCAAGCATAGCTTATTGGATTCGAGAGTTAATCGCCTATCTTGGGGTTTCGATTGTCAGATCTAAGTTTTTTTGGATTTCATTTGTTTTTCACTTTTGCTTTTATTTCGGATTTCATCTTTCAATTTCAGGCTGTTTTCTCTTCTTGGTGAGAGGTTTGTTTTTCGCTTCTTAATTGTAAGCATGGTTCTTTGATTTAGTGATGAAAGTTTGTATGGAATCGCAATTCTGGTCGATAGCTCAAACGATAGTTCCATCCGGACATGATGAAGAGGGTACCAGTAATTCAACGAGAATGCATGAAATTGGTATTTGTATTTATATATACATTTTCTTCAAAATATCGTTTAACTGTCTCTTCATGATAACAGACGATTGCAATTTACAGTTTGTTTGACTTGATCATTGGTGTAGATGTCGTATGGCTTTTTATTATTGAATTAACACATTTGTTTTTCAAAAAAGATGGGTCAAATTAACTATATAGATCTTTTACAAACCTGAATACGATACTAAACCTAAAAATGGATAATCTAGTGGGCCAAATTAACGTTTAAAATCTTATCCGAACCTAAATATGGATAACGAACCTGAGAAATGGGTTATGTAGCCATTTATAATATATAGATTTTTGTATAATTTTATATTAAAATGTGTAAAAAATTTATTTCTTAAAAATAATTATTTTCAATAGAATTATGTTAGTATCATTGATATTATTTGTTTGTCGTACAACAGTTGTTACTGAGATTGTCCTTTTAGTTTCACTAGAGCATCTCCAACCCACCATCTCCCTTACCTATAATTTTGCCACATAGATGAATTTAGGGGTTTTCATCCAAAACACCAACTCCAACTATAATCTCCCTTACCTAAAAATTTTAGGTGCGAGAAAATGGTTACTCAAATATGGGGAAGCACTTCCAACCCCTATAACATGCCACATAATTAATTTAGGTAATTAAGATAGGTAACATCAACTCCAACTATACTACTTACCACCCCTATAACATGCCACATAATCAATTTAGGTAATTAAAATAGATAACATCAACTCCAACCATACTACTTACCTAAAAATGGGAAGGTATATATCTAAAATTTTAATTAAATATTAAATTTAAAGTATAGATAATGGATATAGGTAATTGTCATTGGAGTAAAAACACTTTTTGATTCCCTATATTTTAGGTAATTATTACTTTATAATATTTTAGGTAATGATTTTAAGGAATGCCATTTGGGTTGCTCTTAAATAGTGTTGTCACACCCTCACTTTTCATTGGAGAATAGTTAAATAGTTAAGTTATGGCAATAATATACTAACAGCAGCCAAGTGCCGACGGCATAGGCTCAGTGCAGATTCAAAGCAGCGAGCTCTTGCAGGCCAGTATCACACTTTTCAATACCTGGGACTGCTACTGCCATCTTTATTGAATACTACTGGGAGTCTAGGACCAGTATAACTTGATAGTCTGCATGGAGATATTATTGTTTGCTGCTGGAATCCAAAACCATCTTCTCTATTCTTTCCCTCAATATATCTGATCCACTGCTAGCACTTTTTCCAACTTGTTCTTCTGCTCTTTTTGTGTAGTAAGCCTCAAAGAACTCCTTGTTCTCCTTCTCCAGCTCCTTCCATACTAGTACCATATACATACTACAGTCATTACTTAATTTACATTTGTAACAGTAAAATCTATCAAAATACTCGTTGGAACCAATAAAAGGATAAGCTATTTTAACGTGAATTTCAATGTAACATGCATAATTAAATGGACAGCATTGCGCTGCACATGTATGATGCTGCATGCATGCAGTGGCGAAATCAGGATCCTAAAACACCTGGTACTAAACTGTATAACTACAAAAAAGTACACTTATTTTTTCAAGATACCCAGACTCAAAAAACAATTAAACTTCATTTTACGAGGTCAGTCAGGACTTCAGTTTGCCCTCCCCTTAATTCCTCCCTTGGTTGCTAACCCGAGAAATAATAGCAGTACTTTAAAATCTATGAAATTCATGTAAGTAATGGCTGGTAAGATATTTGCATGTTTTGACAGAGCTTCCATACATTCATCCTTGCTCATCTTGAATAGAATGCACTCTTCTATCAAATTTTGAACCTGTAGTTATGTAAAGAGAGATTACGGATTGCTACCATCAAACATATATGTCTAGCTACATAGATGTAAAAAAAAAAAAAAAATCTCACCATATGGATATAAGAAGCAGCTGAAGTGTCGGACATGATCTTATTTCAATGGCCTATGAATCAAATTTCTCTTCCGACTATACCAAAGCTAAACCAAATATTCATACATATGTAGAGAGAGAAAAGCAACCACATGTAGCTAGCAAGCCAAACAGTCTTATCATGACTACAGTTTGATAGTTGGGTAGGTCAATATATAGAAGAAGAAAAAGTCTGATTGACCAATACCAGAAATTAGATGCACTTTCTTAGTTACCCTTTGTTTCCTTGATAAGTTAGAAAATATATACATTTTTAATTTATCAATAGTTCATTTCAAGGGTGGGTAAGAGTTCGCCTCTCATTGTCCCATTTCTGATTCGATTTTCACCCACCGAGATCTATCTAAAACCAGAGACAATTTATTAGCAAATAAAGCTATACATAAGAAAAGAATCTTGTAGGTTTTATATTTAATTATTAAATGATTGATCACAATATTAAAAATCATCAGCTACAATGATTACAAATGATCCATTATAAAAATATAA
>PHNY01183396.1:18381-36096 GCA_003724115.2 Anethum foeniculum | reverse complement strand
CTCTCTCTCCCTCTCTCTCTCTCTCTCTCCCTCCCTCTCTCCCTCTCTCCCTCTCTCTCTCTCTCTCTCTCTCTCTCCCTCTCTCCCTCTCTCCCTCTCTCTCTCCCTCTCTCTCTCTCTGTCTCTCTCTCCGTCTCTCTCTGTCTCTCTGTGTCTGTCTGTCTCTCTCTCTCTCTATGATGAAGAAATGTGAAAATTCATGGGTGTCATCTTTCCGGTGGCCGGATTTTTGTGTGTGTATATGTGTGTGTTTATGTTTTTGAGTCAGCTGGTGGTGGCTGGCGAGGAAGGTTTCATTTAAGTCTCGTGTCATTCGATGTTATGTTTGTTTTTTTAACATGCTTTGACTAAAATACCCTCGTGTAAGTACAAAGACTTCCACTTTCCTCTTTTCAAGCTTATACTTTCAACTACTTTCCTCATCTTTTCCGATCTGATGGGTCTCACCGCCGATGACCCGACCCGAACATTTTTCTCCCATGACCAAATTACCCTCCTCCACTTCCTTCCATTCGCCACTTCACATTACTTTTTAAACAAAGGGTAAAAACGGAATTACATAAATGTGGACGTAACTCCGCGAGCCTTGTCACGTTTTTTTATCCTCACCACATCGCACCAGCCAAAAAAAGCATTCATTACTGTAGGGGAGGGTGGCACGCCTAAAGTGTGGTAAATGACCAAAACACCCTTGTAGAGTAAAGGGTAAATGTGGAAATAAATAACCCATAAACTGTCCACGAGTCTTTGTCGTGGACTGATGAATACATGGAATCTCTCTCTTTCTTCAGTAAGGGTTTGTTTAAAATGACGAAATGGTGTCTAGAGAGTCAAAAGCTGTTTTGTACTTTAAAATTTCATCAAGGGTAGTTTGGTAAATATAGTAGAGCAGGGGGGAGTTTACCCACTTAACCTGGCGTGTTGTCGTGGCAAATGGATTGAGGTGTTGGTTAGTGGTTTACACTTTTTATTATATAGGGTTAATTTAATTAAATTAATATATTACTTGTTTTTATAATGGTCTTTAAAATTATATTTAAAATTTGTAAGTGTTAAATGTAACAAGAAAATTGGGATGACAGCTTGATTACAGCCAATGGGAGAGTAATTAAATTTTTTTGAAAAGTTGGGTTTAAGATTCTGACAGTGTCAGAAGTTAGGAAATAATGGGTGAATTGTGTGGGTTTTGTTTTTTATAATAATATTGAGTTATTGTGTGTTGTGGAAGCCTGGAAGGGGACAATGAGTTATGGTCAAAGAAAGGGTTGAAAATGTCAAATAAAATGTGGGTTTGGGATAAAAAATATGAAGGATAGAATAAATAGGATGGATGCTATAGTTCCAAGTATGTGAAAGGTCTGGTTTGGTATGCATGGGGCCTAGGGGACCATTGTGAGTGTATTTGTGCCTGATGTTTGTGTTTTGACAAATATGTATTACCCATTCTAACTTTGTGAACCTCAAGGGGGTTGTTAGTGGTGTCAACTGTACACCCTTTCTGATTTGTGTTTGTAAGTCATGATTTGTGCTTCTAATTGTTTACTTGATGTGTTGGGATTAGCATGATATGTATTCTTGAGTATGTTCAACTCGAAAGACTCTGGCTTGAAAAACAAGATAACTTCTGAAGTTGCTAATGATTCTTGAAATTTTGATAAGTTGTGAAATTCTTTTAGAACTATGTGATAGTTAATGGAAGGAGAATGTTGGTATTCAATGGTGATCGAAGTATTTGCTACACCTCTTTTGCTCTGTATGATTTCTTTTACCAACAAGATAGTTCTGATGCTAGCCCTAACCGTGATAAGTATTAGTTCTGATGCTAGCCCTAACCGTGATAAGTATTAGTTCTGATGCTAGCCCTAACCGTGATAAGTATATGGAGTTGAAAGAAAGAGAGGGTGTGCGACTGTACGTGCATGTGCAGTCCTCTATATTTAGAAATGTACACGTAATTGGTAAGTTTATCTGCGTATCTTGGTTGCAAGTTTGATTCGGTTAGATATTGTCTTTTTCGCAGCATTAATGATAACATCTAATTGCGTAAGCACGTGCTTTCTAAGCTTGTTTACGTAATCTAGGGACAATGTACTTTGTGGCCTTGGTAGTACTGCATTTCCATTTCTATAATACACGTGGAAGGCATTGCTATTTATCGTATCATCTTTTTGCTCGCTTAACAATCTACGTATACTTCTATTTTCAGCTTACTGCAGCTGCAGCAAATGACGCAACCATCACTAAGAGAGGAAGAAAGAAGAGGGTTAGTTTTATCACCAATTTTATTGTGTAGAAATAAATAAAATGACGTGCTAGAACTTTATCTTCTCTCTTTTTTTTTTTTTTAACTAATTAGAATTTTGTGTCCGACATAACATATATCAATGCTTTGCTTATGCCATTGAATTATTTTAATGAGCAAATTTGCATAGCAAATAGGCAAATAGGTATAATAACGTGTTTCAGTTATATTTTGATTATAATATCTAATCTAAAGGTGTTCTGGTCTTTAGATGTCATGTTCTTTAGCTGATGTACTTGTTTGGTATTTACAGACGATGCATGAACTGAAAGAGGAAGAGCAATTGATGCTAAGGGAGAATAAGGAATTGAAGGATGTATGTCAATGCTTTCTTTGTCATATAGATCATACTAAACCTTTTGTGTTTCTCGAGTGCCAAATTTGAATTTTTTTTTGTTGTGCAGACCCTAGCAGGCCTACTTGTCAATTTGGGGAAACGCCGCTCCGAAAATACAGATCTCAAGAGAGCTAAGGTGAATCTCATACTATTATGCTGTTATTGAGGTCAATGTCATATTACTCTATGGCTCAGTATAATCTTGATTTAATCATGGTAACAGTATAAACTTGCTAAATTCTAAAACAGTTTAACAACGTAATGTCATTATGCATCTTCATATCTGTATGGGATGGTGTAAAACTCTGAAAAATGACAAATATACAGAATTGCAAGCTTTAGCTGGTTATGCCTTGAATACATATTGAAAAGGTCTTATTGATTGACACAAAATACCGGATAAGTTGAAACACACTTTTCGAATCTCAAAATTTGGCTTATATAACTGCAAGCATGTTATATTGTCCCAAGATTTTCATATACATATGCCATATACAACTAACATACGTAATTAGACGTATATTTTCACTTCTTTCGCAACACTGTATAGTAAATGTATTGAATATCTACATTTTACCCTTCCTATATAAATTTTTTATATTGCCTATTTGCCATATAATTGCAGTTGGATTTGGCATCTAAGAAACCAAAAACTGGCCGGGCTGGGAAAAAGGTAACAATTTCGGAAGCTGGCCCATCTATGGTGCCACCAATCACCCGGGAAGTTTCTGCTGCTTTACCTGTGATGCCGTCCTTGCCAAGCACATGTCCAGAAGTGAAGGCAAACATGGAAGGTGGTTCTGATGAGTTTGTGATTCCAGATCTGAATGTCGCCCTTGTGGAGTCCAGCAAAGAAGGTCCTAGTGAGATGATGAATTAATCGTCCGTACTTTTAAGTACTAACATTCTGTTTTAGGTTCAATCTTATAGCAAGTACAACTATAGAACAACAAACACCTTTAGGACTTTTGCATTACTAAGAATGCCATTAGTATGTTTCTATCATAGCATGGAGGTATATTGGGTAGGATCTTAATCGGTCTTCGCTGCACATCTGTTCTATTTTAGGTTTCTAGGGCCTATCCTCTATCCTTCTAATTTCTTTTAAGGATTATTTACAGATAAGATGTAACTATTACATAAAGGCAATAACATGCGTTGGTTTTTTTGTTTTTTACACTTCTCTTTTCACAAGAAGTGGTTTTGGAAAGTTCGGTATTGGTACGAGGTTTTGGGTGGAGCTGGCATCCTTGTCAAAAAAACCGGGATTTGGCTGTGGTTACAAACAGATAGAGCTCTAATATGAGCCTAGTTTGAGTCGAATAGACTCATGCAAGATTTTGGTTTGGCAAGGGCATTTGTAAAATCATAGTATGTTTGTACCACCAAATGCGATAATCATGCTGGCTCTCCCCAATATAGCCCGTGTGCCGTAACACTGGTCCTGTTAGATCCAAGTGCCTTGCTGATTCAAGCTTATAACAGACTATTAAAACTCAGGATGAGATGGTCTACTGTAAGGTAATGTCCTTAACAAATCTCTATATACCGATTTATGTCACCTTATGTGATTAGTTTGTTTTTCAATTAGGACATACTGAGTATGTTTGCTTTGATTCTTAAGCATTATTTTTGGCCCTCATCCGTTGTAGACTGTGCACTGCACTAGACCGGTAGTGCACAGTAGACCGGTTCCGATTGTTTTAATTTATATTGGTACTGCGATTATGAGTCTATGAGTCGATAGGCAGGTCTAGGACTCCCGGTGACCAACAGGGGATCCCCCGAGGAGCTATATGATGCAAGACTACGAGTGAAAACAACGATAGTTAGATGTGTGGGCTGTGGCATGACTTTCTGTTCACAAATTGGAAATTTCTTCTTAGTTTAAATCTTATTAATATCTCGATGAAATTTATCGGGTTTTTTAATACGCATTATTTTAATAGACGATAATGGTTCTCCCCGTTAGTTTGACTAGTATAGTTGATACGTTTGTATCTTACACATGTTATTACTTCAAAACATAAACTCAATATTTTCCATCAGGTCAAACTAACGGAAATGTCATTATTAGTTACTCAAATTAACGAAAATGTCATTATCTGTTACTAAAATGGTACATTAAAGATCCCGATAAATTTCATCAGGATACTGATATTAGACCCTAATTTCAGTGACATACTTAAAAGATGGACTTGTACACCAGGGCCGGAAAACTCTAGTTGTCATCACCTATGGGCCTTTTCCAACTAATCAGCCCATGTAAAAACCCACGTTCATAGAGATCTAGAAATGTTAAAAGGTTGAAAGAATAAAAGAGTCCTGTAGGTAATAGTCAAAAATCAAATCAGATGTGAATTATTTAAACAAACTTAATTAAAAGAATCGGATTGTAAGATCCTTGTGTCATGTCAATGAACAGCTAGTTGTAGCAGTGGATATCCCCTAACAACAGTGAGCAATCGATGTAGTAATAGATTCTAATAATCATTCTAGATATAATAATTGCCCATTTAAGGGTAAGCAGAAGATTTTGTAGCATGATTTAAATCAAACTTCAAATTCCTGCATCACAATCACAATTATTACTTGCGTTGAAATTTACCTTCCCTTTGTTACTTGAAAAAAAAAAAAAAAACAAATTTAACATAGAACCCCTATGTGTCTTCTAGTTGTTGGTACATGGTAAGGTATACTCAAGGATGTGCACCAGCCTTAGGGTGTTGGTGTCGGTTTCGGATTTTGGTTCGTTTTTATGAATTGGTCGATTTTGGTTTTGGATTTTGGTTCGTTTTTATAAATAGGTCGATTTCGAGTCAAAGTTGAAATTATTAGAATTAAATGAAAGCAAATAATTAAGTGTAAAGTAATGAAGTTTCTAATACTGGATCATTTCGGATTATTTTTGAGTTGAGCAGATTGTGTTCTGTCACTTTCGGATATTTGCTCCAAACATAGGAGGTTTGCTACAAATATTGCAAGAGAATGATCATGTAACAGTTCTTTTTATATTTTGAGTCCATGTTTTGAGGCAATAAGAAGGAGATGATGACATTTGTTGTTAAGAAATGCACACAGAAAGGTACGTACAAAAAAAACACAGAAAGAAATCTTTGATGATGGTAGTACTGGATATTACTTACACAGGGACTGCAACTGCTGCAACACAGCAGGATGCATCTGATAGTCAGAGTATCCAGTCAGGTTAATGACACCACTATTTAGCTTCTCTTCTACTCCCCCAAGCCCAAGGCCCCAACTGCACTATATACTGTACGTCCTCTTGTTAATTAACTCCCAGTATTTAAGCACCTTTCTTGTATGACCATGCACTTTTCTTGTACACTTTTTCTCATTGTTCGTGATCTTTGATTTTGAACTTTCACCAAAATGGAACTGATTCTTACTTTTACAACATTAGACATTTTTGCACATGTACATGTTGGACTCAAAATGCATATTTATCAATTCAAACTAAATCATTCTCTACGGTCTATACAGATATACACTATCTATTCACTTGTTTCCATATTACACTTCCCAGGGTCTGTTCCCAGCCAGTGTTATATGAGAATCCACTGCCGCAATGAAACATTGCAGCATTGCGGCAGCTGCAATGTTTCATTGCGACAGCGGTATCCTATCCAATATTGGTCGGGGAACAATTTCTTTTTTAATATAATCATATCAAGATTATAGAACCTGAAAGTCAAGTTCTACTGGGTTGAGTATTCAATATTCAAGTAATTGATCAATTTTTTTCTAGTTACACATACTCATGCACCCTTCTTGTCTTCGATAATGTTCGAATTCTCGACATCCAATAAACGGAGCAAGAGAGATAACATTGCACGAAAAAGTGTTGGGTAATCGATCAATTTTTTAAGTACTTTTTTCGGCGTCGGGTAATCAGCTGAATATTTGCTTGAATCTGCTTAAGTTTTAAATCATTTGACATCAATTTTTCATGTACTCACTCAAATACTTCTTCGAGTCAATTGATTTTTCAATTACGAAACCGAATAAAACCAACAAACAAACGGTCTTTTAGTTTCCCTTTTGTTTCAGTTTTAAAATTTTTGATTAATATCGTTTTGTTTTCGGTTCAGTACTACTTCAAATTTTGACAGTTAGGATTAAGACTCATTTTTGGGGCTACCAAACATCTTAAAATATCGATATTTGTTTAGACTTAAACCCCAACAGTTGATAATATCCTTCGATTTTGCTATTCATTATGAACAGCCACGCCGGAAAACAACAGTACAATGATAAAATATTACTTTATTTACCTTAACAAAACATGCACCAACATTAAACTAGAGTCATTACCGAAATAAACCACAACTAATCATAGTTTAATTAACACTTACCTAGCTATTACACATACATTAGTACCCACATCTAATTATAGATTTAGGAATACCATTAACAATTCCAAGGAAAGCTTCAACAACATCATCATTTCTAGACCCTAGCTAGGTTCAAACCACCATTAAGGTTGAAGCTTCTAGCAGTGCCCAACTTCAAGTCTAGCTCCAAAGCATTATAATTATTATTGTTATCTTTTCCCTTGATATTCGCATTTATAACCTGCGTGTCACAAGTGGTATTGCTAAACAACTGAGCCATGGAAGTCACAACTGCACACTTTCGTTTGTGGGCCCCATTCTTCCCACCGCCGGCTTTCCTCTTCTTGACCTCCGACGAGGACGAAGATGACCCCTCCGTCCCCGGAGAAATCGGAAACACGGAGGGTATCTCAAAGTTAGTCTTGGCCTTTGACCCTCTAAGCCTCCTAGCTGCGGAATCATAAGCACGCGCAGCATCTTCTGGCGTATCAAACGTGCCTAGCCAGTGTCTACACCTCCCTATTCGGTCACGTATCTCCGCTGACCATCTCCCCCATGGCCTCTTCCTCACTCCCCTATAACTCTTCTCCTCCGGCGGCGCGTGAGAACCATCACTGCCTCCACCACTCTCATAATCATCTTTCTTGTCATCCTTCTTCTCGACGACAACCTCGGAGGGTTTAACGTTGTTGGGACGTCCGAAAAGGATATGCTCTCCCACTATTGCACCAATACCTTCTAGAACACCACTAGGGTTTTCATTAGGTGGGCCATAGTTGTCACTAACTAGTACAGTAGAAGAAGAAGTAGGAGGAGAAGGAGGATTGAAGTAGTGATTAGGCCATATGTATGAGACTTGTGTTTGATGGTACTCAAGAAGATATTGATGTATTTGAAGATTAGTATTGTTCATCATGCACTTAGGGTTTCACAAACACAAAACAACTAAAAAGTGAAAACACAAGACACAAAATGATCTTGGAGATGATGCTATATATACAAACAAATGAGCGTACTTTTCATCTTTTTTTAATCATTTACACTGTGTTCTAAGCATGGCGGAACCAGGAATATAATTTACTGGGATTGAGTATTTATTTAGACGGATTGAACCAAATTATTTCATAATTTTCAAAATTTTACCTTAAAATTTCGGTAAATTTAGGCAGTTAGCGGACTCCAATTTCCCCTAGTTCTAATGACCGGAATCAAAAATTAAGCAGGCAAAGCCAAAGACTAATTAAAATATTAATAAAATATTTTAAAAATAAAAAATATAATAATTTATTGAATTCAATATTAGTTTAAGAAAGATATACAGAGAATCAATTGGATTTCAAAAATTGGATATAACAATTAATTGATAAAAATTAATAATATTTAGAATCATGCATATATGTTATTTTATTTTAAATTTATAATTATTTTTTTTGCTAAATAAATTTATAATTATTTGTTTGTGTGAAATGTGAAGTGGTTCTTGTTTTTTTTCTTTTTTTGAGGGAAAGTGGTTCTTGTTTAAATAATGAGATTTACACAAAAGATACTCCTGTCAATCCCGTCACTCATATCTGTAATAAATTTGTATTTGTAAAGGTTACACTCTCGAGATTGTACTAATTGACATCTTTACCCTTGGTTGTAGTACTTGTAAAAGAGAATTGAGGATAAAAGAGTAATTAAACTAAGCTGAAAAGATGGGGAAGCAAATGCAACAAGTTGAGTTAAGGGGGGGAGTGTAGAAGGATTACGTATAAGATGGATTTAGTGGCGTCAAGTAGAAAAGATTGTTTGACTAGTTGGCAGCTGTAATGAACAAATTACTGGCTTTAACCGGAGAGAAGGGGTGGTTATATTTGGTGTTTTGAAGGTACAGGAATGTAACCGTGGGGTGGTTATGAAAAACCCAGTGTGTAAAGATAAAGGGTTCTGATCATGTCTGATGATGTTAGAAATGATCAGAGCCGTGCATGGATGATGCCATGCATGCATGAGCAATATATATGATACGCTGATCATCACCTCAATCAGGTGTCATGTACTTAATTATATCTTTAGTGATGTTCTTAAATTTCTGCATTACTAGTTTGTGTATTAATGTTACAATGAGTACAATAGTAAGTAGTGCAAGCTTGCTAAGAAGTACTCGAGTTAGCTGGCTTTAAAAATTACGAGTATATAATAGTAAGTAGTGCAAGCTTGCTAAGAAGTACTCTAGTTGGCTGGCTTTAAAAATTACGAAGATTGCTGCTTGATTTTGAAATTTACAACATGTACTAGGTCTGTACGCGGTTTGGATTGGTTCGGTTGGAGGGTAATAATAGAACCAAATCGTAACTTGCGGTTTTCTAAAATCTCAATCCGCGACCAAACCGTTGGTTAAAAAAACCAACCAAATCCACCCACATAATTGCGGTTGGTTGCGGTTTGAGTTTGCGGTTCAACCGCTAAAAAAGTTACAAAATAGAAAAGCTAACTTTAATATTTTTTTCATCTGGAGCATGAAATAAACTACAGGGTTTTAACTCAAAATACATAAGTTATCGCTTAAAATCTTGCATAAAGTTAATACAATAAGTCTGATTATGAAAAATGACAAAGATATTCAGTAGTCCAGTTACATATTGCATAAGAAAACTAATCCTGGAATATAAAACTTGAAGCAGAGCTTTCCGGACTTTAATTTATTTATGTGAATATTTATATGTAAATATATAAATATAATATAATAAAATTATTTTAATTTATATAATGTGCGGTTGGCGGTTGCGGTTGGATTTTTGCGGTTTTAGAAAAAATGAATCCGCAACCAAACCGCAAATGAATGGTTATTAAAAATTCCATCCACGACCGCCGACATTTTGCGGTTATATGTAATACGCGGATTAGTTGCGGGTGATTGTTGCGGTTAATGCGGTTGAGCGGATTGAACGTACAGCCCTAACATGTACATAGCCTGTGTGTTTTATTTGGCATGACTTGATTTCTTTACGTTGGCACGTATTTTAAAATATATACTCCCTCCGTCCCCTGGGTAGTATACATTGGCAGCTCGTCACGCATTTTAACGCTCATTTATAACATAGTTTCATAAATAATTTAAAATTTTTTTTTTATAAATAAAAGTTCAACACTTGAAGTTTAATTAAAAAAAAAAAATTAAAAATGAATTACAGAAGCATACTTTATATTCACCTTAAAATGCGTGTCGAATATTGAAAAAAATATGTATGGACAGAGGGAGTATAGAGTATAGTTTTATAATTTTTTTAAAATTTTGAATTTATGAAATTATACTATACACGAGTCTTGAAATGCATGATGGAGGGAGTATTTGATTTGGATGTGTACTCTGAAATTGGAGATCAATTTACACGAATTTAAGCCAGTACTTGGTTAAATATCCTAAATCCTGAAAACTAATACTCAAAATATATTGAGGGATTACTAAAATTATGAAGACACGAAAGAGCATAATCAATTCCTACTATTTCTAGCCTCAGAGATAACATATACTCTTTTTTCTTACTTTTTTTTATTAAATAATATTTTTATTAACCTGACAAAACATTTTAATGGAACGGAAAGAGTAATACTCCTCTGTTTGGAAATAATAGTCACTTGACTTTTTTATACTTAGTTTTAAGAGATTTGACTATATAGCAAAAAATATTTTTTATAAAATTTTCTTGTTTTGAATAAAAATAAACAGAGGAAATAATAGTTTTCAAAGCTTTTCTATCTAGGGAAATGGAGTTGGCTTTCTTTGCACAGAGCTCGCTTAATGTATACAAGACTCCAACTCTGGTTTTGATCCTTGTAACCCTTGTTCATTTATATGATATTCTATCACCACCAAAATGTACGGGAGAAGTAATATACTCTCTCCGTCTCATAATACTAGTCTCTTTTGAAAGAATTTTTTTTTTTCATAATACATGTCCACTTTTTCTTTCCAATGCAAATATAATGATATTATTCCAAAATTAGCTTTCTTGAAAATTGTATAACATTTAATGAAGGTTGAGTAAGAATGTACATTCATTAATTTATGAGGGGTATAAGTGAAGAAATATTATCAAATTAATGATTTTTTAACATGTATTGCGGGACGGAGGGAGTATTTCTATATATGATTATATATTTATATGGTTGAAGTGGGGTGGGGAGCATTGTTATATAAATAGGAGATGATTACTCCGAGCAATAAATAAAGAAACATTCGGCAAGAACAAAAGAGAATGTCGGTCTATATGTAAAGTCCTAGCTTAAAGTAAAATCTTAAGTGTATGGTTTTTCCCAAGATAGTGAGCAATATTGGAGCATGCGACGAGGCTCTTTGCTGTTTCTTTCTTCCAAAACACTCTTTTGGACTCGCAGACCGTGTCTTGTTTCTAGGAGTCCACTGTGAATAGTTTTTCTAGCACGTGTTTATGGGTACATCGTAAATACGGAAATTAATTAATTTAAATAATTAATTTTTTTTCAAAGTAGAAGTGGACTCGTTGCATATACAAAAATTACATCAATCATTCATGAATTTTCGCACTTATTACGTGCCTATGAGCACATCATAGAAAAACATATATAAAAATAGTTTAGGTCCAAGCATATTTTTTTTTATCATTTGGGAAAGATAAAATAAGTTAACCAATATATAAATATGTATACTATTAACAAATATAATAATTATCATTACTTCATATTTTCCCCTCAATTTATTATTATTATTCGTGAAAGATAATAATTATCATTATTCGATGATTAAAGGGCAAGAATATACTATCATTGAAGTATAATATACCCCTGTACATGTTTAATACTCCCTCCGTCCTAAATGCCGTATGTGTATGTTTGTGGGCTCGACGAGGACGTCGACCGTATAAGAGGGGGTGTTTGTAACATCCCACATCGATAAGAATAAGAGTGTTTGGGATTTTATAAGGACAAGTCAATAACTAATGTATACCAAATTGCTAGCTTTTTCGGCCTAACCTGTGGTGGGTTGTTGGGTCCGGTATGCATTCGGTTATGAGTTTGGATGTTATAAATGGTATCAGAGCTCTGCCTGGCCAGAAGAGCAGAGGCACTGTTGACTTTCTTGCTCTGCCCGGCCAGAAGTGCTGAGGCACTGTTGACTTTCTTGTAGTAAAATTGAACTACGTATATTATATAATTGAAGAAAATTATAAAATATATCATTTAAAATATTATTGAATTTACTTTAGAACATATTTTTTATTTTTTTTCAAAATTGTGAAAGAAATTCATAATACTTGTGCGCATTCTAATACTCTAAATTAAATATATTTTCTTTAACTTTTGTTTTTGTATAAAAAGTTAATTCTATATGCTTATACGAAATAAAAAAAATTCAAAAAAGAAAGAAAACTAAGAGAGGGGGATAAAAAAGGAAAGAAGACAAGGAAAGTAAGATATATTAATTACGCCTTTACGAAGTGTGTGGACTTGGGGGGTGTTGTGTGTGTATATTTATTCCTGTCAGTCAAAAATCTCAC
This sequence comes from Anethum foeniculum, assembly GCA_003724115.2. Taxonomy (NCBI): domain Eukaryota; kingdom Viridiplantae; phylum Streptophyta; class Magnoliopsida; order Apiales; family Apiaceae; genus Anethum; species Anethum foeniculum. The sequence goes on along the minus strand of PHNY01183396.1, from coordinate 23,583 downwards.
TTTGCTAAGTTTCATGCTTCATGGGAAATCTAAAGTATCGCAAACCCACTGCACAAATCTTCATCTCTCCTCTTTCTCTTTCACAAACCCACTCATCTTTTTTTAACTTAACTTTTTCAATATTCTTTTTAACCAACGTTTATATTTGTTGCCAAGTTTGGTAAAAGTATTAAAGTAGAAAGAAAGGGCAAGTTTAAGGTTTACAATTTAGAATTGCACTTTAATATTCTAGTTCCCTTTTTTACTATATGAAGGTACCTTCAAAGTTTTGGCCAAGGAGAGTTGATAACAACATATTGAAGCTGCAAATTTATACTACACCTTATTCCTCAATCTCAGGAACAGACGTATGTTGCAACATGTCATATTACGGAAAATTTTAACAATAACACTTGTCCCAAATCCAATTTTAAAATGATTAATAGGCTTTATTCCTTGCCAAATAAATAAATCAGGTGCATTTCTTGAAACATAAAAATTATAGTTTGGATAGAATTATAATCAAAACCCAAAACAGTTAGCTCTTGAGATTAGCAGCTACTAAAATATAGTCATTAGGGAAATGCTTTTTCTGAGATTAAAGTTGAAGTTTGATCTATCACTCTTTTCTTTTTTGCTAGATATATTGAATTTAATAAATGTAAATTAAGAAGCACCAGAGAGTTGATACACATTTGTAATAATATACTAGTACTTGGTATAAACCTGGAGAGAAAAACAGGGTGTACTGGCATAAAAATAATGACAAACACATAAGTTTTTGTAGACAAGTGCTAATCAACACTTCATCAGTTCTTCTCGCCATGCCAAACAAAAGAATTCATTTGAATTCCCTTACTTATTCAACCTCTACCTTTTAGAACATTATCCAACTCTGGACCATCTTTCGCAGAAACTGCTTCAGATCTTCCCCAGGAGGTACTTAGTATATCTATAAAGCCGACAGAATCATTGTATTACATATATAATGCCACAAGGAGCTACCTGCGAGCTCGAATGGAACGTTACATCTGACACTTGAAAGACCTTCTAAGGTTCTGGTATCCATTGTAATACATGTCAACCTAAAGTTGTAATATTAAAGACATTTTTGGCTGTTACAGATTTGCTATCAATCTTAACGAACTCGTTTATTACAGGATAACTTAATCAAGTGCAGGTAGACATTTAAGTAAAACCTCAGCAGCATGTTCCAGTTCTTTTTCGGATATTATCAATGGTGGTACAAGCCTCACAACATTTCCTTTCCCAGCAGTTAATATCAACAGACCAGATTGCAGGCACGCTTCTACAAGTGGTGCAGCAGGTACATCCAACTCTATACCGATGATAAGCCCCAAACCCCGCACTTCTTTGACATGGGAGTTCCCTCCTAATATTTGTGACAAAAGTTTCATAAAGTACTGACCTTTACTAGTTACGCTGGCCAGAAAGCTTGGATTTGATATTTTATCCAGAACTGCAATTGCAGCGTTGCAAATAAGTGGCCCACCGGCAAAAGTGCTTCCATGATCTCCATAATTTATAGCCTCTGCAACTTTTTCAGTCACCAGTACAGCACCAATGGGCAGACCTCCAGCGAGAGGCTTTGCAAGAGTCATAATATCAGGGAATACGTTGTAGTCTTCATGTGCCCAAAGATAACCGGTTCGGCCCAAGCCACATTGAACCTACAACGAGATATGCAAGAAAGGTTAACCAATTACTTTAAAATAAGGTGCTCATGAGTTATATAACACTACACATTTACTAGCTAGAAATAGGCACAGTGCTTGATTAGAAGTCTGCTTAGAGCGGTAGTTTATTTACAATCAAAGAGTAGCGCTATGTTATAATGGAAACCAACTATATACTCTCTAGCACACTTGTTTCCTAGCAACATACTGCTGTTGCAAGATCCATGTTTGCTGACAATTCAGCACTGTAGAGAAAATCCTATTGTGTAGAATATTCTTCTCTTTTTATATTTCTGCTCCCTAAATTTTAGACATTAAAGGTGTTTTCAGGAGAAGAACATTTTCTAACCAATCTGATTCTTAAACCTATTTTTCACTATCTATCTCTACATAATCCCCCTGCCTGGCTGCCTTGTGAAAGCAATATAGAAACCAACGTATAATAATTCAAAGAAGATTTCTCTACATGGCAAGCCTTGAACTGGTACTCTATTAAATAAAACATGTGCAGAGACACTGTGAAGGTCATGCTGCTTGAAAAACAGGAGAGTGGTGGTAAGAATGGCTTACGAATTACGATTGTAAGACATCCAGAAACTACTAGCAAACCATTCAGGCATTCAGCATACCTCCATCATGTGCAGTGATTACTTGTAAACAATTGAATAGTTACTTTCCGGTCCCTACTACACAATACTATTTTAAACTGCTCACAAAGCTAATTACCCACAACCTTTACAATTAAAACAGACTGTTATATGATCACCTTCTCATAAACATGTTAACATGTCATGACTTGTCTGTATTAATGAATATTATGCATATATACACCAAGACAGGAAAGATGTGAAAAAAAACAGCATGTAATGAAACTCGGACATCACATCGTTCTGTGTATTCAGGAAGTGGCAATTGAATGCAAACATCAATATAGCGATTATATTTTTTACAGCAGTTGTACCTCATCAAAGACTAGCAGACATCCAGCCGCATCACATGCAGCACGTAGAGATTGTAAGAAGTCCTTTGTTGCACTGTATATACCACCCTCACCCTGAATAGGCTCTACGAAAACTGCAGCAATGTTGCCAGACTGAATAAGTTCTGTTGCAGCTTGGATATCACCGTACTCTAAGAATGTAACTCCAGGCATAACAGGCTGAAAAGAAGTCCTGTAATGCTCTTTGCTAGTTAACGCAAGAGCACCCATAGTCCTACCATGAAAGCTGTTACTAAACGAAATAAAATCAGAAGGTGGATGCGCCTTATCAGGGTGGGAAAACCGCTGGAATTTCCGAGCAAATTTGATTGCAGCTTCATTTGCTTCTGTTCCAGAATTTGAGAAAAACACGCGATCGGCAAAAGAGCACGATACAAGACGTTTTGCTAGCTCCACCTACATAATGCAATTAGAATTAATATTTGTACTGAAAATGTGATGTGCACATACTCATTAGTCATAAGAATAAGGGACACATATTAAATGATCAAAAATGGCATTTTTATTCCAATTAACTTCATTGTTGTTACAATTTAGGAAACCATCTATAACTTTGCCGGAATCCTGCTTTGTACCTCTAAAACATCCTTCAAACTCTTATATGTAGAGAGTATCTATAGATTTAAAACAGTGTAATCTCAAGATTTGGATGCAAGTAGAGGCCCAAGTAAAGTCAGTCATCAGTAAGTACCCAACTGAAAGAAACAAAATATAAAAAACCATCCACAACTCAGCAATAAGTAAGCAATCTGCAACTTTGCAATTAACTCCTCCAAAATATGATCTTATACTATACGTAGACATCATTGTACAAAATTTTAGAGCCACCAGTCAGGCCAAGTTCCGACTACTAATTGAATGATGAAGCTTTGATCTTTATCTATTTTACTACTTATAATCACCAATCAGACAACATTTACCACTGTCCACATATATCAATTACTAGCCTCCTACTAAATGGCCGACCAGTAAATCTTCAAACTTTATTTATTTTATTTATTATATAATCGCCTACCAAACAACATTAAACCACAGTCCACATACAAAAATTACTAGCCTCCATCACTAAATGTCCGATAAAGCTTCAAACTTTATTCATTTTACTTCATATTATCACCAATCAAACAACAATTAGCCAAATAAAAACAACTACTAAAGTAATCGATCAGTTCGTTCCTAAACGACAAATACTATCCTGAACTCAATAGACAATTAAGCAATAAACCCTACTTTGCGATTTACTCCTCGATAATGTGACTTTTTTTTACATTATACAAAATGTGCACAAACATGTTATGAAGAATAAGAGTGACCAGCCAAGGCCATTAAGTTCCACTACAAAATGACTCATAAAGCTTCAATCATTATTCAATTTACTCCGAATAATCACTAATCAAACAACAATTAACCACATAAAAGACAAGTACTACCCTGTACCAAAGCAAAATTTAACTACAGTTAGCACATACACACACTCACACACATTCATAAAAAAAGCTTTGAACTTTATTCATTTTACTTCTTATAATCACCAATCAAACAACAATTAACCACATAAAAACAATTACTACCCTGTATCAAAGCAGAATGTAACTACATTAGCGCGCGCACACACATTCATATATAAAAAAAGCTTCAAACTTTAATCATTTAACTTCATATAATCATCAACCAAACAACAATGAACCACATAAAAACAATTACTACCCTGTACCAACCAAAATTCAACTACATTAAGCACATATACACACACATTCATAAAAAAACAATCTTAAATTCAACATTCAGGAAAATAAAAAAGACCATTAAGTTCCCACTACTAAATGACCGATAAAGCTTCGATCTTTATTCAATTTACTTCATATAATCACCAATCAAACAACAATTAACCACATTAAAACAATTACTACCCTTTATCAAACCAAAATTTACCCACATTAAGCACATATCTACACACATTCATATATATAAAATTAAAAAGTCTTAAACTTCAAAATTCAAGAAAATAAAAAAAACCCACCTGAGGAATAGTGTAAAAAATATTGTATTAGCCTGTTGAGTAACAGCTTGAATCCAATCAGGATCACCATGACCAAGAGCATTCACAGCAATCCCAGAAGTTAAGTCCAAATACTCTTGACCCTCAACATCAAACAATTTACAACCTTTGCCACTGGAAAACACAACAGGGGTTCTTGCATATGTTCCCACAATCACCTTTTTATCACCCTCCATTACATCTTTACTTGTGAAAACATCATGTTTTGTAGTTGCTGGTTGATGGGTTTGAAGAGTGTTGGTAGTGTAACACACGCGCCGCCCTGAGATGGTGGGCCATGGTGGGGTTTTGATGGGGAGATTGGTAGATGGAAGAAAGCTTTTGCTTAAGGAGAAATGAGTTGTAGCCATAGTGTTTGGAAGATTGTCATAAGTTTTAGAACCTGTTTGGCTGAATAAGTTATTACGAACTTATCAACTTATTTCGAAATTTTTTTTCATATTTATATATTAATTTTTAGAATTAAA
>PHNY01183340.1:7426-19609 GCA_003724115.2 Anethum foeniculum | reverse complement strand
TTCAAGAAGGGTAATTTGGGAAAAATATCAATAAATTTGCATTGGAAATTAAAAATGGACATGTATTGTGGGAAAAAAAAATCTCTCAAAAGAGACTTGTATTGTGGGACGGAGGGAGTACTAAATAGTGGGATCTCAAAATAACCACTATAAGAGACGACAATGACTTGAACAACATCTCTTGATGGTGTGTGAGATGCTTATGAACTATGATGTTGACATAAAAGTAAGGAGAAACAGAAAAAAGAACAAGGTAAAAACTGTTACCTTGAATGTCGAGAAAAAGCCAACCAAGGTGAATACTGGAGGCTCAAGCCATTGAAGAGAAATGCAGAATATGTTGAGTTTGAAAGTGAGCCATCAGAATCATAGTCGGACACAATGTGCTCTGATGTGGAATCTAGTGATGAAGATGTGAAGCAAGTGGTTATGCTTGTTAATGGCTTTATAAAATGAGATTTAAAAGGTCAAAAAAAAAGGGAACTTCTCAAGGAAGAGTTCAAACTATAAGTACACGAATGATCCCAATGAATTTAATTGAAGTGAGGGAAGATCGACCGGTCCAAGGTCAGATGTCATAAATGTGATGGAATATGGCACTTTGCAACTGACTACAACATAGGCAAAGCTATACCTTGAGAAGAATTATTCTAATATAAAATCAATGTGCACTACTGCATTAATATTCAATGATTTCATAAAGAAAAATTTTTGATACTTTTATTGTCTATTTACTAATTAAATTTTTTATTATATGTACCTAAAAATGAAATGAATATATGTATACACATTTTTATATAATTTTGGGTGCACAATATATAAATAATTGTAAAGTGTGGGTACAACATAAAACATTTTCCACATTAGCAATAAAATATTGATTATTCACAAAATAGTATATCCTGAATTATTTTGATTGTGGAACATATAAGTCCCCAATGAAATACTGGTAATATTTTTGTCTCTATATTTATTTATAGAGGTTTTTGTCTATATATTTATATATGAAGAAATTTTTTAACTCCGCACCATGTGTGTGTCATGTTTATATCATAATTAATATTTAATTTATATTTTAATGTCACTTCTTATTAGTATCATGCTTATGTCATACTGGAAACCTAGATAATAAATTATATATTTTTAAAAGATTAGTAAAACATTATTGTGAGAGTTTGTAATGTAGAATTATATCCCGACTTATGGAACGTGGAGGAAATAGGAAAGCAAAACTGAAAGTCCTACTACAACTCTACTTCTAATGATTATTTCTTAGATCTCCTAAAAACACTCTGCACAGCAATGACCACGTCTCACACCTGATACATCTTCTAGCAAAATAAAACAATCAAAATAAACATAAATAAATAAGACAAGTTTAGAATAAAATCCAACCTACTCTCCCTTAGTATAAACTTGTCTGTCTATATTCTTAACCCCTAACAGGTGCCTCATATTCTCGAACTTAACAGTTGTCAGGGCCTTAGTAAGCCCATCTGCTCTCTGCTGATCCGTACGAATATGTTTGACAATTACTTCCCTTTCTCGACACACTCTCGAATGAAATGGTAACGAATATCGATATGTTTGCTGTGACCATGAAAGACAGGATTTTTGGCCAAAATAATAGCCGATTTGTTATCGATATACAGAGTTACCGGACCTATTTTTTCACCTGTGACTTGAGTTAATAGATTTCTTAACCATATAGCTTGGCAAGCCGCTGCTGTTGCAGCCATGAATTCGGCTTCACAACATGAGAGAGCTATGCACCTCTGTTTTTGTGAGACCCATGTCATAAGACTCTCGTTCAAATAAAATGCCATACCTCTAATGCTCTTCCTATCCTCAATTTGACCCGCTAAGTCGCTATCTGAGTAGCCCGCAATCATGTTGTTTCTGCTGTCCTTCGTGTAAATCAACCCAAAGTTCAACGTACCTTTTATGTAGCGTAGAATACGCTTAGCTGCATTTTGATGCATCACAGTAGGTCTCTCCATGAATCTACTTACTATCCCCACCGAGTAGGCAATGTCTGGCCTAGTATGCACTAAATAACGAAGTCCCCCGATCAAGCTTTTAAACTCAGTAGTGTCAACAGTAACACCATTTTCATCCTTATGTATGCACTCTTTTGGATCCATGGTATACTTAGTAGAATTGCACTCTGCCATTCCTTCTTTTTCAAGGATCTTTTTGGCGTAACCTGTTTGCTTCAACTCTAGGAATCCCGGTCCCTGCTCAACTTCAATGCCTAGGTAGTATTTCAGTTTTCCCAGGTCTAACATATCAAATTTCCCACTCATTTTCCCTATGAAATCCTTGATCATTGAGCTGTTAAAACCGGTTACCAAAATATCGTCTACGTAAACAGCTATGATTAGAATTTCATTTCCCACTTTCTTGGAGTAGACAGTTGTCTCATAAGGACACCTCTTGAAACCAATCTCAAGCAAACATTTGTTTAATTTTGAGTACCAGGCATGAGGTTCCTGGCGAAGTCCGTACAAAGCTTTCAGAAGTCGATACATCAGATGCTCTTTACCATGTTTAACAATTCCTTCCAGCTGTGCACTGTAGATTTCTTCCTCAATTTCTCGATTCAAAAACGTGGTTTTTATATCGAGGTGATAAACCTCCCAATTGTTCTTTGCAGCAACTGCGAGAAGCATACAAACTATTTCAATCCTAGTAACTGGTGTAAATATTTCTTCGAAATCGACCCCATGCCTTTGAACATAACCTTTGGCTACTATCCTAGCTTTGTGCTTCACAATCTCACCACTGGCATCCCTTTTCAGTTTGTAAATCCACTTTAGGTCGATAGCTTTTCTACCTGGTGGCAGCTCGGTTAGAATCCATGTCTTGTTCTTTTCAACGGACTCCATTTCTTGATTCATCGCTTTTCTCCAGTTCACATCCTTGGCTGCTTGTTGATAGTTTGTTGGTTCGTCTACCCCCATCAATAGTAGTTCTTCATCTTCTATTTCTAACTCCTCAGTGTTGGCATAAATGTCTCTAAGTGACCTGAACTGTTGGGGCTCGATGTCAACGTCTGAATTAGAGTTTCCAGAGTCAGTAGTGGCGTCCCATTCTTCTTCACTTCCAAGTGTATCATTTTCTGCCTCTGTTATTATATCACTCGGCTCCGCTGCATCATAGTTCACCACGGTAAAGGTCTCCAGTGGTACATCTGCTTCGTTTAACTCCTGTGACCAGGGCCATGATTTTTCTTCATCAAAGTACACATCCCTACTAACCAACACTTTCTTTGTTACCGGATTATACAACCTGTATGCTTTTATTTCGGGCTCCTTGCCAAGATTTACCACAACCTTGATTCGATCATCGAGCTTCTTTAAATTTATATTTGGCACTTTCATATATGCAACGCACCCAAATACTCTTATATATCCAATTTGAGGTTTTACTTTGGACCAAGCTTCATATGGGGTGACACCAGACACAGCACGTGTAGGAAGTCGATTCAAAATATAAATTGAATGTCTTATCGCCTCTCCCAAAAAAGAACTGGGCATTTTCATTGCCTTAAGAAAACTTCTAGCCATTTCGATCATAGTTCTATTCCGTCGCTCAACTACCCCATTCTGTTGAGGTGAATAAGGGGCTGTGAAATGTCGGTTTATCCCAGCTTCTTCACAATAGTCCATAAATTCCTTATACTTGAATTCACCTCCACGATCTGTTCTGAAAGTCTTTATTTTTCTGTCATTTGTCTCAACCAGCGCACGAAACCTTTTGAAAGCTCCAAAAGCTTCATTTTTACTATTTAACAGATATGCCCACATTACACGGCTGTAATCATCTACCAAAAGAAACACGTACATGTTCCCTATAGTTGTGCTGGGCGATGTAGGACCACACAAGTCACCATGAACCAGTTCCAACGCTTCCTTGGCAGAATAGGATAATTGAGAAGGAAACACATTTCCCGTTTGCTTTGACATCAAACAGTTCGTGCACATATCTTTTGGCTGAACAATCTTCGGTAGGCCCTGTACCATCTTCATCTCTGACCTCATTTTCATTGCCCTGAAATTAACATGTCCCGTCATGTGATTGCTCGCGCTGTTGTCCAGGTACCACAGATTTGACTCTATTTGTTTTACTATCCCGGTTTCGTTCAGTTTCGGTGTCATTTTCTCCTCATTAATCAGCATTACTGTCTTATTTTCCTCTTTCGCTTAAAACAACAATAGAGCTGGTTCATCATCGGGCAGCTGTGCAATGTTAACCTCCTCCTTGGTTTCCATTTCCCGCCTTGGTTTTCGACATTCTAGAGCAAAGTGCCTATAGTTGCTACAATTGAAACACCGGATTTTACTTTTATCACGAACACCACACACAATATCCTTGCCACGATAGTCAGAGTTACCTCGAAACCTGTGTCCTAAAGTGGTGTCTGTTCCTCCCTTATTTGTTAGTTTTAGCCATTCCTCCCGAGTTAGTAGAAGTTTGCCATCTTCTTTTTCTCGTTCACGTTTTGACCACTCCACCTCCGTGAGTAACAATTTGCTTCCACTGCCTTCACTTGGACCACGTATCCTTTCTTCGTGTGCCTTCAAAGATCCTATTGTCTCCTCAACGGTCATTGTCTCCAAATTACCAAATTGTTAAATAGTTGAGGCGATTTGAAGAAATTATACAGGCACAGCTCGTAATAGTTTTTTCACTATGTATGGCTCACTGATGGTTTCTCCCAAAGCACGTATATTAGTCACCAGACCACTGAGCTTCAGATAGAAATCATCGAGAGACTCAGACTCCTTCATACTCATTTCCTCGAATTCAGCTTTCAATGTTTGCACCCTTGCGGTCTTTACGCGTTCAGCACCTTGACACATAACTTTGATGGCCTCCCAGGCAACCTTCACGGTTTTTTTCTCAGCGAGTGACAGAAGTATATCTTCAGGTATCCCCTGATAGATTACCGCCAGCGCGATCTTATAAATTATGTCTACTATCATATTGTCTTTCTCATCGGTCTCCACAGCTTTCCAAACACCGTGGGCTTGCATATTTACCTTCATCTTCATAGCCCATAATGTGTAGCTCCCCTTTGTCAGCATGGGACAACTCAAGCTAATTGCTCCATCTTTGATTTTTCCTGGTTCCACTGTTGACATCCTGGGCATGAACTCGGGCATTCACCAATGTCCCTTGGCTCTGATACCAGATTGTAGAATTACATCCAGACTTACAATAATAATAAGTGTATAATTTTGAAACTGTAGAAACAAAGATACATGTTAACTCTAATCTTATTGAACTGATGCAAATACACATATGTAGCCACACAATACTGGAACGTGGCCAAGGAAATATGAAAGCAAAACTGAAAGTCCTACTACAACTCTACTTCTAACGATTGTTTCTTAGATCTCCTAAAAACACTCTGCACAGCAATGACCATGTCTCACACCTGATACATCTGCTAGCAAAATAAAACAATCAAAATAAACATAAATAAATAAGACAAGTTTAGAATAAAATCCAACATGTAACTCATTATTTGAGTTACATATATTTTACATGAAATTATGTTTCTTATACTTTATTATAGGTGTTGCAATTTATATTTCGTTGAGGGGATTATTCTATTGAAGAAATGGCCAATAACTAGCCAACCACAACAATAGCATGGTGACAGCGCTTTACATGATAGGGGTATGCTTATGCTTTGCTTGTCACTACAGGCCTTTCCTGACTTACATGGACCTGTTGGGACACCTTTTGAGGCGTCATGGGCAACAACCAGCTGTTGTGGTACCTCCTCATCCAGCCAACAATGAGGATCCTGGATATTAGTGGGTCGCACCACGAGTTGGTTAACATCCTCGATGATCCTCAGCCTTTGAGAGCGGATTGGTGCTTTTTCCTTTGCGGATGACCGACCTCAGCAATGTGGACCCTTGCACGGGCCTTTTGCCGATGGCAAAGTTTTGAACCAATCGCCACAAATGGTACAGAGGACTAAGGTGGTGGTCTTTTATAAGAGATCTTAAGGAGTTCCCTTCCTAGTTTGTTTAAGACTGGTAGTAGAGTGGACTGACTGCAAGAAATCATATTGTTCCTTGTTCTTTTAGTATTGTTGTTCTTTCACTACAAGAAACAGGGGTATAATCGAACATCACAAATGCGGCTGTCAGGTGTCGGTTGGTTTTCATCCTCATTTCCAGCCGAATATAACCAACCAACATGGTTGGTCACAATTATGATCATTACCAACCAAGTACCAACAGTAGGCTGGTCAGTTTTTCTTTTCTTTTCCAATCGACACAAATCAACCGTAGCATTGGTTGGAAGCATTAACATAATCAAACAATTTCGGTTGGTTACGTTTCTTGTAGGTACCATATTATGGCCGAATAGCATGTGGCAGTCCACCTAAGATTAAAATGCTTCTGAATTTGGTTGGAAAAAAATTTGTTGTAAATATATACTACCACAAAGTGATGTATTACTAGATGCCACTGTTTGTTTATAATTTTAATATGAGATAATAAAATTATTTCCAACATAATAATAATCTAAACGGTCGTACGAAGAATGCTTGGAGAAATATTTAATTTAAATTCAGATTTAAATTAAATAAGAAATATTGAATTTAATTATTATCATTAGTAATTTAATTTGATGAAACTCATATTAGTACATCCTTAAGAAGAACTCTTGAAAACCATTGACAATAGCTCTTTTAATTCTTTCATTTACTACATATGTTGTAATTAAGTTGGCTGGTTAAGTGTTAGTACCGCATCATGGATGTCACTAACATTAACCGTCCTCAACACTAACATCATTTTGACAAACCAATTAACTTACTCTATCTTGTTATACAAACCTAATTTTTAACAAATTTTGATATTGAACACCTCTTTACTTGTGCACCAACAGAAGATGTTTCTTTTAAACAAAGCATATCATATTTAGTTATATAGGCTACTTTAATCATCCAACTTTGCACATTTTTTTGTCAATCAAGACATGTTTAGAGAAGTTATATTTAATAGTTTGAATTGTTGGAGATTTCAATTTATTACCTTCCACATATGTGCTTCATATTGATAAAAAGGGAGGCCTGGGGCACTTGTTACCAGTTTACTATTATATGGCCTAGCTAGGTATTATGCTTATTAGGGTTTATGTGACATCTTGTACTTGGATATGTCTAAATAAAAGATTATTGTAACACTAATACATCTAAGTAAAGCCTGAACAAATCTTGAGTTTTTCTCTAACCATTAGTAAATGAATTTATTTTTCAAGATAAATTGTACATTTATATCTATGTATATTATTGTTCTCAATTGCTAGAAAGGAACAATATTAATACTATAAGAACAAGTTACATATATGATTTCAACCAATCATTCCTTTCCTACCAATCTTTTTTTTTAACAACTACAACTACCCATCTTAAACATGCTAAGAAGGGAACTCCTTGCAAAAAGGCCACCACCCAAGTCATGTGCACCGTTTGCGGCATGACCATTTGCTTCCTGAACCCCAGCATGAAGAGCCCCGTTCTCTACAGCAGGCTGCTCCACTTGTGGCGGTTGGTTCACAACACAGACCATCGGCAACAGGCCCATTCAGGGGTTTGCCTTGCTGAGCCCCGTCATCCACATGAGAAAAAGCCCCAGGTGCTTCCAGAGGAGGAGGCTGAGGATCATCCACGATAATAACAAGCTCATCGTCTGACGGCGCATCTCCAGGATCCTCATTGTTGGCTGGATGAGGAGGTACTGGTGCGTCCTCATTGTTGGCTGGATGAGGAGGTACTGGTGCGTTCACACCAGCTGGTTGCTGCCCGTGACGCGTTAGAAGGTGTCTCAGCAGGTCCATGTGAGTGGGAAAAGGCCTGTTGTCACAAGTAAAATACATGAATACCCCATCATGTACACCGCTGCCACCATTGGTAATGTTGTGGTTGGGTTGCTGATTGGCCATTTTTTGTAAAATTTTAAGATTGCAAGACGTGTAATACCATTTTATAAAAACATGCTTACATGTAAAATATATAAAACGCTCACAAAAAAAGTTTCAGGCATAAATTTTTTTTTATGCATAATTTTTTTTTTCTATTTTTCAAATATTACAACAAAATGAAACAGATAAGAAGAAGTAATATTAAAATATATATTAAATATTATTTATCACACCCACAAGATGCAATATATTTAGGCAGAGTTAAAAAATATATTCTATATATAAAGTGAAAGAGAGAGAAAAATTAATATTATTATATTGGAGACTTAATTATATGCTTTACGATCAAAACATTGCAAAATATGTTATTTTGAATAATAATAAATATTACATTAATAATGTTGAAAATATTTTATGTTCTTCCGCCACTTTACCACCCATTTATATATTGGGCTGAGAACTATATAAAAATATGTAATACATATATAGTCATCTCATTTTCACATTAATGTAATACAAAAATTTAATTAGTAAATAGAAAATAAAATTATTAAAATTTTATTTATGAAATTATTGAAAAATACCAAAATAGTGCAAATTGATTCTAGAGTAGATTCAAATTTGAAATGATATAATTTTTTTAAGTTTTAGGCATTAAATTTTTATAAGATTAATAAATTTTTAGCAATCTACACTAAAATTTAATTTTACAGTTTGTGAAATAGTATTCTAGATTACTTATAAGATTCTCTAATAGATTTTTTTATAAAACTTACGAGAGGCTTTTTTCTAGCATGTACTATGTTATAAATTAATTACCTTAATTTCAACATTTGGACAAGCACGTGTGGATATAAAAGATTTATGAAGAATGCTATTATGAAAAGGGTCAAAATTGATATGTAATACTAAAACCTCCATTGTTTCTATAATACCAAATCTATCATTAGTACACGATGAGGACCTTCTAAAATCATTGATCAGAACTCTTCTTAATTTTACTAAATATGTTAAGTTGGTTGGTTAAGACATTAGTACCCCATCATAGATCTCACAAATATTACCAACGCTCTAATATCATTTTGACCAACCAATTTACTTACTCTATTTTGTTATAAGAACCTAACATTTAAGAAATTTTGATATTTAATACTTCTGTATTTGTGCACCTAGAAAGATATTTGTTTATAAAGCATATATGTTTAGTTTCCAAGATTTATATAACTGCCCAACTTTAAAAATTTATTTGATGAATCAAAATAAGTTTATAGAAGTTATATTTAATTGTTTGAATTGTGGAGACTTCAATTAGTTACCTTCCAAATATGTGCTTTAGGAGAGGGACCAACTTTGGATCTTGCAATCAGTTTTTAAATAAAACCTGAATCAGGAAGTCTTTGGTTTTTAAAATAAAATAACAAAATTCCAATCGGATCATTGGATGTTCCTATAGGTTTTAAAAAATCATGGTCCAGTTTATATTGGTTCGGTTTCAGTTACAAAACGAATTTAAATAAATATAAGAAAGTACTGCATAATAGAAAAACAAAATTAAATAAATAAGAAGTTCTATAATACCAACTTACATCATCCATTAAAGTAACAAATTACAAAAAGATTAAAACAACTATTTATAAAAATGGGACACTAAAACAAGAGGCCAAGGTTATCATGTAGCCCATCAACAAGTTGGGGCAAGAAGTGTGCAACTCCTAACTCCTAAGCATGCAATTCCAAAGTGCATGTACTAGTAATATATAGGCACTGTTAGTAATGTTTCAACATCATCACTCTGTTGAAACAAATAGTTAAGAAAATAGAGCACACGTCCTGGATCCTACTTGAATAGCTCTGATAATGAAATTAAGAAAAGACCAAAAATCTGAAATGCATGTTTTCAACTCATATCCAAACTTGCATACATTGTGCTTGAGAGATAAAAATGGAGAGGTGGAAGACTTGTTTGTTGCTACAGTTTATATTACCTAATTAGGAATTATTTTAGTTAGGATTTATGTGACATCTTGTAGTTGTTGCCTAAAAATAGATTATTGTAACATGAATACATCAAGTAAAAACTGAACAAATCTTGATTTTTTTCACTGACCACTAGTAAAAGAATTTTTTTAGGAAGATTAAATTGTACAATTATATCTATATATGTTATTATTCTCAATTTCCAAAAACACTACAGAAAAAAAGGGTCATAAACAACTCAAGAAAATGGTCCTAAATTGAAAACCAATGCAAATCCAACCCCTAATGGGTCCCAGTAGTATTTGCTAAAAAAAATTAGTAGTAGAGAAATGATTGGTTGAAATCATATATTTTACTTGTTTTTATAGTATAAATATTGTTCCTTTTTACCGGTAATATATATAGAGACAAATATACAATTTAATATTGCAAAAAACAAAATTCTGTTACTAACGGCTAGCCAAAAACTCAAGATTTGTTATGTTTTACTTTACTTGAATGTATTCCTGTTGTGATAAATTTTTTTTAGACACAACCAAGTGCAAGATGTCACTTAAACCCTGACAGGCATAATTTCTAGCTAGGTCATATAAATTATTGCAAAATAACAAGTCCCTCACCTCCCCCTTTCTATCAATCTCAAGCATACATGTGAAAGGGATTAAATTAAAGTCTCCAAAAATTCAAACTATTAAATATAACTTATCTAAACATGTCTTGATTGAAAAAAATGTGTAAAGTTGGATGATTAAAGTAGCCTATGTAAATAAATCTGATATGTTTTATATAAAAGAAACATCTTTGCACAATTCAATATCAAAATTTAGTAAAAATTAGGTTTGTATTAAAAGATAGAGTAAGTTAATCTGTTGGTCGTGGGAGGACCAGTAATGTTAATGACATTGATGATGTGGTACTAACACTTAACCAACCAACTTAATTATAATATATTTAGTAAATGAAAAAATTAAAAGAGTATTTGTCAATGGTTTTCAAGCGTTCCTGGTGAGGATGTACTAGTATCAATTTCATCAACTAGATTACTACAAGAAGATTTGGAATTTAAACAAAAAATTAGGGTTCTAGTACATATCAATTTCGACAATTAAATATACTACTATCATGTTTACAATGGATATTATAATAAAGAATATTATAATAAAGAAAAAGTAGAAGTTCATACAGAATACCATCTAGAAGTTTCAGTGAACAAACCCAATAGTATAAAGGTTTAAGTTGTTTCTATTAAGGGAATCATGTGGTTTAGGTAACTTTCCATTTTCATCTATCCATGAGGCAAAACACCAAACTGCTGGCAATGCGCCATTGCTTTCATATCATCGTTTGGCTTTTTCGTATTTATAATAGTAATAATTATTTTTTTAAACACATTTTTTTGTATGCATGATAGTCTTTATATATATTCATCGAATAAGTGATTATCCAAAGATTCTTACTCAGAGAATCCTTAGGATTTGGTTAGAATTTTTATTGAATGTTCGTGGTTCTGGTATGAATGTACTTTTTTAATCGATTCATAGTGTCTTAACAAGAAAATTCTTTTCAATAATAAAGAAAAAAAATAAAAGATACATTTTTATTCAAAAAAAGTAAAGAAAAATAGGAAAAAAGAGGATTCAGGAACAATTAGGGAGTTCATAAAATATGGGACATGAGTCCAATGATGCCCTTCCCCATCGCCAGCAAACACTACTCTCTTTATAATTAGTCTTTTCAAGTGGTGGAAAAATTAAACCATCAAGCAACTCCTATACCGTCCCTAGACAAACGACCACGCAACAATCTTCTTTTGATATTATCAAACAAATTACTTTTCTGATGCAATAGATTATTTGGCTCAAAAAATATTCGGTTCGTGCCATCGAAACTACATTTTTAGCAATGTTTCGATTGAAACCTTTGCACACTTCCAAGACATAATTTATATCTCATCTTTCCTTTGCCCGAACACCCATTTATCATACTAATAGCGATAAAGTCACTAATAGTCCTTATAAGAGCCTCTCTCACTGTAAAATTTTATTTCAAAGATTGAGCATATGTTTCCACTCCGGTATTCCGAAATATCTTCAATTCATCGATGCAAGGCCTTAAAAAAACACAAATATCTTTGCAAATAGTAGTCGGACTGGCGTTATATCGGTCATAAATATATAAGGCTTTCCATACACATCGATCACTGAATATTATAGATAACTACTATCACGGGCCACACACTATATGTTTTTTTCT
>PHNY01183185.1:8362-20827 GCA_003724115.2 Anethum foeniculum | reverse complement strand
AAAAATAATCATGAAAAGATATGCAAGTCGCCTTTCAATTTTATTCCCGTCAAGTTCAATCTTATGCATTATTATATATAATATATTATTCAAAATATTAAGTATTTTATGATTATACATACATATATATATATATATATATATATATATATATAATCGGATCGGATTATTAACGGATCTGATCGTATCAAATCCATATCCTATATTTATTGGATCGGATTTTTTTCAGATCGGATTTATTTTTAAGTGATCCATATCCGTTCCATTAGCCTCCGGATCGGATCGGATCGGACCGGATATCCGATTCATTGACAGCCCTATGTCTGATCAGTTAAAACGTCTAAACCCAATAAGTCATCCACTTAACAGTTAACTCTATTCTTTTTGTACTTGCATGATATTTTCTTATTTTTTCTCACGTCGCAGTTTTGCACATACTTGTCACTAAAAATATGGAAATAATAACACGCAAAGTAGGTTGTTATATTTAATTTTATTTTCTATTTCAAAATAAAATTCAATATGTATTTCATTATTTGAATAATTAATAATACAAAGAAAGAATCATATGTATGTTACATAAAAATGTTTGCAAACAGTCAAATATTTAATTACATTGATATGTGTAGAGGGAGGACTCCCACATAGTCTCAATTTTAATTTGATTTTCACCTTTGTTGAAATCTATCCATCTATCATATTTGTGATGTTAATCAATTAGCACCTTACCTATTGAATTGCAGAAATTTAAACTTATCAAACAAGTGGTTTAATTAACTTAGTCTAGAAAGAGTTAAATTTATTTAAAATTTTACTTAAATTTATTATAAATTGTAATTAAAGTCAAATACGGATTAAAAAATAAAAATAAAAAACCTAACTAGTAGTTTAACATGTTCCTAGACACATGTCTAAATGAGGAAACGGAAGGACACCAATAGTACCTAAACACAACACTGTTTCACTTTAACTCACTTTATTTATACATTTGTCTAAACTTGTTTAAGGTCGGTCACTCTTGATTTGGCGCGTACATCAACTCCCACCCTTACAAAACCAACAACAATAATTTCATGTAATAAGAATACAAATAAAAAAAACTCACTTTATGAGTGAGGTGTTCACATTTCACCAAGAACATACACATAGAAAGCTGAAGAAGTTTCTCTCTCTAAAAATATTAATCTCTCGGGCCCATCTCTTGGCTCTTTCTTTCTGATTTTTCCAGCATTCAGCTCTCTTCTATTTACTATTTTATAGATACATGTTTATTTACATTAAATTTAGATTTTAGATACATCTTATTATTCAATAAAATTATATGCACATAGAGATATTTATTTATATTTATATCTTCAAGTATTTATATTAGATTGTGTATAGATACAAATTTTTTATGGAGAGGTTACAACCGACAGAAGGTTCATCACCGGATCCGGTGGCAGAATGGAGCTCTCCGGGTGGTGAAACAGGCTTAGAAGGCGAGTTTTTGTAAATTTCATTTTGATTTAGGTTGAATTTGAGCTGCATTTTTGTTTGATTTTGTAATGTGGAGTGGTTTTTGATTTGGGTTGATGATGGTTTTGTGAAATGCAGAGCCTATGTGGCAGTTAGGACTAGGTGGTGGTGCTGGTGGCGGCCGTGGTGATGATTCGTATCCTGAAAGGCCTGATGAGGCGGATTGTATTTATTATCTGAGGACAGGGTTTTGTGGTTATGGTTCGCGCTGTCGGTTTAATCATCCCCGTGATCGGAATTTGGTGTGTTAGTGTGTAATCTTTGGTGATTTGTGTGTTTGTGTTAGGGTTTTATCGGAATTGATGTGATCATAGCGGTTTATGTGATATTATGATCTAGTGTTTTTTAATGAGGAAGGGGGGATTATCTAGCTTGATCTTATTATTGCCTGATCTGTAGTGGGATTCTAGTTTCCTACAGTTCTTGCATAATTAAATTGGTTTGATTTCGCATGGTTTTTAATGAATTGTTGTTGATATAAGTATTTACTTGAAGTTACAGTGAATGGAATGGCAGTGTAGGTTTGATGATTAAAAAATTTGACTTGCATTGGATGAATCTTATTTGTATTTGCTGCTAGGTTGTTGGTGCTATGAGGGCTAGTGGAGGGGAGTATCCTGAGCGAGTTGGCCAACCTGTTTGTCAGGTGATTTTATAAGTGAAACTTTACTTTTTGATGTGAACTAAGTTTCTTACTTTCTGATGATACTGTTTTATCAATGTTCTCATTATTGTGGCTTCTTCAGATAGAGTGAATCTTGGTTTCTCTAGTTACACCTCGTCCTTTTCTCTATATCGTCTCTACATTGTTTAAAGATTTGATTCTATATCGTCTCTACATCATTTAAAGATCGGAACAGGCTGATGTTTGAGTTTCTAAGACAGTCATTGCTGTATTTTGATTGTTCAAGGATTTTCTACCTAATGCTCAGCTTATAAATGCAGCCACCTCCCATTCTATATATAAATATTCTTATTTCGTCTTCTACTACAGTTCAAATCTGCTTTCCATTTGTACAGGTGTATCCTTTTATGTTCCAAGCCTCCAACCCTCTACAGATTCTCTATTTGTCTTCATATATCCTGTAATTCAGTACTAATGTTCTAGTTAGTGAACCAAGATGTATACTTGTAACTAATACTGTTCTATTACTCTTCTCATCATTGTGCCTTCTATATATAATATATAGACTGAATTTCGGTATTTCTAGTTATGTTTCGTTCTTTTCTATGTACCATCTGTACTCTATTTTAAGATAGAAACTTGTTGATGTTTGGGATTGGAAGACAGAAATTGCTGCATATTGATTGTTCTAGAACTTATTTACCTAATAATTATTCTTTTAGTGCAGCCACCTCCATTTCAATGTATCAGTGTACTTATTCCGTCTTCTACTTTAGTTCAACTCTGTTTTCCGATTATTCAGGGGCTCCTTCTCTGCAACTTATTACTTTCTCCCGTTTCTTGTGATTATGCTGTGTCCTCATTTATACTATTCTTCAATACCAAAGTTCTAATTGTAGTGAATGAAAATGTATACTTATTATTGTTGTTGCTATTTTATTGCTGTTCTCATCATTGTGCTCTCGTATATAGAGTGCATCTCAGTATTTCTGGTTGTTCCTCATCCTTTACTAATTGCTCTATTTCGTCTGGACATTAGTATAAAATAGGAACTTGTTACGTTTGAGATGGAAATATAGACATTACTGCATTTAGATTGTCCTAGAATCTATCTACCTAATGCTTAGATTTTTAGTGCACCCACCTTCAGTTCTCTATGTAAATGTTCTTCTTTTGTCTTCTACATCAGTTCAGTTTTGTTTTCCATAGATGCGGGGAGCATTTTTTTTTTTTTTGGTAACTTCTTACTTCCGTCCCTTTTCTGCTGATTATGCTATCTTTCTTCATTTATACCATACTTTACTTATGGTGTTTTTGTTATAGTGAAATATTCTTTCTGCATACCTAAAACATATTCTAGATATGTGAAACTGAACATGCATTCGCAGATTCTGATAAATTTTGTCATTCCGCAACTTCTTTTCTAACATAGAAATTAAGCATCTCTAATTTTTCTGATCATAACTCATCCTTTCTTTACTTCATACTTATGCTAACGAAATGAAATTGCTAACCTTTCTTCACTAATTTTTATTTGATTCTACCTTGTGATAGTTACAAAATAAAGCGATATATGGAGTTAAAAAAGTTTTCATTCTTTTTATCATTTCTCCTGTGCATTGGTTATAGAGAAAAATATATATGCTATCTGACATTTACTTGTTACTTGTGTTGTGCCCTTCGTATATAAATGATATCCAATTTTCTATCTGGACTCCACAATGTCCTAGTAAACCACCCTTTTGGTTATTGTATTGGCATTCTGCATCGTAATGACACTGTTATATTCAACTGGTAAATACATGGAAACAAGATTTTGGTAAATGTTAATACTGTATTAGGAAGATTTTATTTGTATGCACATATGCCGTTCACTAATTAATTTGACTGATGCTGATTTTGGAAACTGTTTCACTAATTTCTAAATTAATATAATATTTAATACCTGAAATAGTAGGAAGTTTTTTAAATGCTAACTGTTAGAATATTAATATAAGATCCTGGAAAGGGCCTTCCACTAACATCTTCAGGTTTTAGAGTAACTGGTTCCTTGACATAGTATCAGGCTCAGGCTTCTCACAATTAATCATGTACACGAAAGGCAAATTAATGTAATGAGGTTTTAGAGTGACTGGTTCCTTGACACAGTGTCAGGCTTCTCACAATTGATCGTGGACACAAAAGGCAAATTTATGTAATGAGGTTTTAGAGTGACTGGTTCCTTGACACTAACTATGTTATCTCGCTGTAATACTTGCCTATAGTTTTATGTCGAAAACACATGCAACTTTTAAAAAATTTAAAATTAAAATAACTTGATACTTAATGTATAAATTTGTCAATTATTCTGTACTCTAAGTCAGCTACATGAGTTGGCATATATGCTCATATATTTAGCATAACGATAATATATATTCACTTTGTAGTTTGAACCTAAATCATTTATATATGGGGTTTTTTTAAACTTTTTCTTTAGTTTTGACTATGATATTCATATTAACCTTGTAGTACTATATGAGGACGGGCATGTGTAAGTTTGGTACTTCCTGCAAATATCATCATCCAAGACATGGAGTTGGATCTGCAATCTCAGTGGCAATAAGTGTCTCTGGATATCCACTGCGTCCGGTCTGCTATTTATTTAAAATTTTTTAACATCTCATCCATTTAAAAGTTGAGTTGTCTTACAGTTTCTGCTGTTGTAATAGGGTGAGAAAGAGTGTTCATACTACTTAAAAACTGGGCAATGCAAGTTTGGTGTAACCTGTAAGTTCCACCACCCACATCCAGATGGCATACATAATCCAGCTCGTGGACTTTTTCCCGCAGCAGCAGCTGTGCCATCCGCTATTTACCCAACCATGCAGTCTCCTGGTCCACCATCTCAACAATATGGGGTTGTAGCTGGTAACTGGCCAGTTGCAAGGCCTGCTCTTCTTCCAGGTTCATATGTTCAAGGGACATATGGTCCAGTAATTCTCCCCCCAGGGATGGTTCCCATGGCTGGCTGGAATCCTTACCAGGTATGCGCTGTAATCTTCTCAATATGGTCAGAAATGTAAGTCAAAGTGTATTCATTGTTTTTATTTGTCAAATGACTTTTTACAGGCACCTCTGAGTCCAGTTGCGTCTCCAAGTGCTCAATCCAATGCAGGAGCAGGTCCTATTTATGGAATGTCACAGCTATCTTCTACAGCTCCTGTCTATGCCGGTCCATTTCTTTCTATGACATCTCCTGCTGCGCATTCAGCTTATAACCAGAAAGAACATGCTTTTCCAGAAAGACCTGGTCAGCCTGAATGTCAGTATTACATGAAAACAGGGGAATGCAAATTTGGCTCGTCATGCAAATACCATCATCCACCACAATGGAGTGCCTCAAAAACAAATTTTGTCCTCAGTACCATGGGCCTTCCTTTACGTCCGGTGAATTTCTGAACATTGTTATTTCAAATTCTTTGCTTTCCTTAAGGATATTAAATTAATTTCTATTAGCTTTCATAAGTTACTGTTATTGTCGTCTAGTGATTGATTAAATCTGTATATGTTTGTTGGTAAGAGAAGAGTGAGTCTGCATTGGTACATAAATTGTAGCCAAGTGGTTATACAAAAGGTTGAAACCTTATTTGAATTGTATGCTGACGTCGTGTCTAGTAGACAAATCTATGTGTGTAGGCTCTTAGCTTCAAATGACTTTGCATGTTCTTATGTTTATGCTATAAGCCTATATGTTATTCGTCTTGTGTGTCTTGGAATATTTACTAGTTTTTTTCGTCTTCCAGTTGCATGGATAGACTTTTCTGAACAAGAATACGACAATTTTGCAATTTAATGTAAAAAATTTCCCTTGATTTTATATTGAAGGAATTCTTTTAACTAAACCTCTGTTTTGACGTTTGTATTCTCCTGAAAATATTTTCCAGATTTTCAAGTGTTAGTTTAGGATCAAGAAAGTAAAAAAATTTATGTAGGAAAATCCTTTCTATAAGTTTATGAGTTTCTGAATAATGACTACCCTTTTTCAAAGAGGAAAACATCTTCTCATCATTTTTTATATTTTTTTCATGATAGTCAAATGGAGGAAATTATTATTGCAGAAATTATTTTTCAGAAAAATAATTTTGAGAATTCTCTCTCGGACAAATATTTTCTATAATTAAGTTTTTTTTGGGACAAACAAAGTGGGAGCCTTTAGCCCTAAAATGATTGTCATTCTTCAAGCAGAAATTGTGTGGTTCTGCAGGTAGTTATGGAATATCATAGTAAAGAATGAAAATGTCACATATAGATTCATTCATGTAACATGAATTTTTGAAGAGGCCATTAATTGTCATAGTAACTGGATGAAAGTCAAAGTTTACATAATATTTGGTGCCAATGCTAGTGACTTGATTGATACTGAACAAGATGAGAACCTAAAGCACCTTTCATCTGGAAACTAATTGCTGGCAGTACTCTAATTATATATGACAAGCTTTCCTCTTTAACACCGAAAATAACAGGCACAGTAATCTTAATTCCTAATGAATGTGTTCTCACTGTTTACCTGGTTCTAATTATGTTTTTTGTTTTCATTAAAACCTATAGAGCTCTCACAATAGGTAAGAACTACTAGTTGTTGAAAATGCGCATAAGCGCAAAGCCCATCAAAGCAGTGGATTCCTCTGCTTTTTCACTTCAAGAAAAAGCACATGTTACAAAGACAAAGAGGCGCTTAAGCTTAAGCACCATTTAACTATGCTTTTTCAGCCCTCGGGCTTTGCGCTTGTTCGCGCTTTCAGGAAGAAAAATTAAATATGTTTTTTCTATCTACATTTTTCGAGGGAATTCATCAACTATAAGATATACTAACCTTGGTTATAAAAGTTCGAGCGGAATTTAGTTTATTGTCTGGTGGATCAGTGGGGACAAAAGTGTGCATGAGCAATTAAATTTCTTGTAGATGACCTTACCCCCCAAACAACACTTGATAGTATAATCTTATAGCCTACAATTTCATATTTTTACGGCATATTTGATAAATATGCTACAAGTGGATTCTATATTAATGTGTATGATTTCAAATTAAACATATATGAAATTTGAATTATTATATATGTTCTGTTTCTATTATGTTGTGTTTTGTTGACTACAACCTACTAACAACTTGAACTAGTTTGTCGTGGATGGTGTTATTTGCTATTGAATTGTGTAGTATCTATTGTTTTGTCATATTTACAAACATGCCTAATTTATATCTGTCATGTGCGCTTCTCTTTAATTAAGTCTGTGCTTTGCGCTTAAGCTCTGTGACCCCTATTGCGCTTCACTGATTTTTTCTTTTAACAAGTGTAAATTATACTACCTTTGGTGTTGATACTAAAAGAGTAGAACTTCTACATCAACTAATTTGTGCAATTTAATCTGTTGTGAAAGAGTAAAAAATATAATCTTTTATCGGAACTGTAGCATACGAGGTTAGACTGTGCAGTTATAACGTTCATAAAAGTGCATTGATATTGAATAATGAATCTTGTTGAGTGTGTTACTAGACTATACTCATTCTCATACTTTGATATGTTACTAGGGTGCACCACTTTGTTCTCATTATGCACTGAACGGAATATGCAAATTTGGGCATTCTTGCAAATTTGATCACCCAATGTCAACACTGAGTTACAGTCCCTCTGCATCTTCTCTTACTGATATGCCTGTTGCTCCTTACCCAGTCGGCTCGTCAATGGCTACCTTAGCCCCATCATCCTCATCGTCAGAGCTAAAGCCTGAAAAGGAAGCATTTTTAACCAGAATGTCTACTTCTTTAAGCACAGCTGCTGGTTCAGTAGGTTCTACCTTTTCAAGAAACGATACTCTTCCACAATCTAGTATCCAGCAGCCTGGTCAGAGCTCTACCCCGTCCACAGGTAGTAGCAATACACCTCATATAAGTGAGGTTCACACATCAGGCTGAGCATGTTATTGGATATTCATTCCTCTTATAAATTATATGAACCCTTTGTTATAATTTCGTGCAGTCCTCTATCAGCAGTCTTACATACTTAGTCATCATGATTCCTTGAGTCACATCTATTACATGCAACCCCTCTCACTTGTGTTCATATAATTTTTATATGGCCATTACTTTCATCATGAATAAGCCATATTCGACGTTCAAATGTCCAACAAAACTATATAGCCTTTCAACTAGCGTCTGAAAACCCCCAAAAAATTACTTATTTTGAAATATCAAAGTTGAGCCCATATCTCCAAATTTGGAGTTTGTTGTGTTTATTTAAGCTGCAAGCCTTTCTAGAAAAGAGGAGCATAGGAAGAAAATCAGACAATTTTTATACACTGCGTCATGTCTAGCATTTGATACGATCTCTTGATATCTTGAAACAAGCTTTGAATATCAACTCAGAACATTCGAGTTGAAGACACAGTTGTTCCACCTTTTTTTCTGGGCTTTGCTGCGGGACTTCTATTTTCAAGCAAACCTTCACTATGCTGCCTTGAAAACCATGTGTTGCATGGCTACGCTGTGAGGTTTCAATTGTTAAGTAATTATTTATTAGTTAGTATCAATACAACACAATCATGCACATGACAATCTTGACTTTTTGTAATAGTTACTCCTTTCTTCCTTTTTGATCCATATATTAAAAGAAGGAATTTTCGTCTTCATTATATTGTATGTTTTATCGAGACGCATTGTTTTATGATTAAATTGGCCTACATAGGGCACTGCATTGCTTTTAAGGATTATTGGTTTTACTTCACAAACAGGAAGTAATCTAAGCATTCTTCTGCTTAGTGAACTCTTTGAACAGCTATATACCTTAATGTTAATGGACCAGGGTGCAACTGCTGGAGTTAGTTTTCTTGCGGAACAATATCTTAGCTAATCAGCCTTTTTCCGAAAAATAGCCTAGTTAATTATTAGCTACGTTATAAACGACATGTAGATCAGATAATAATCAAACCAGTATCTATATATTTCCCTTGTAATTGTGGTTCTTATCGTTGGCTTTGAAATAAAAGATATGCTGATAAGAAAAAAGATCCAATGGAGTACAAGTACAAGTGATATGAAATGAGATTTAGAGTGAAGTAGCTGGTAGACGCATTGATTTCAGTGTCATAGTGATCTGAAACGTGTTTTCAGAATTTGTCATGCATATTGTTATGGTTAATTCGAAATTTCGATGGATCTATTCTATATGTACCCCTCCGGTTGGCTGTTGTTTTAACATGTCCGATAAGCTTTCAGAGCTGTCAATGCTTTTGACATAACAGGAATATGCAGTTTAAACTACATCTATGTAAGTTTAATCTTTTCAGACAGACTTAAAAAGCTATGCTTGATAGATCTATCCAAGCAGAGCATCATAAACTTAAAGATCTTATCCTGTTGAGATTTCTCAGTACAAGGTAAACAACACAAATAGGATGTCATGCAGAGGCTGCCTATAAAAAAAACATTCTGGCTAATAACATATCAACCAAATCATTCCACACTAATATATTTATATAGTAGTTACAGTTACAATATCCAAGACTTGAAATCTTGAATGCATGTAGGAAATGCTAGAACGTCACAAAAGAAAGGCAGATGCTTGAAATGTCAATGATTATAACATATATAATACATATAATCTGAATACTTTATCATCACTACTGAAGATCATAAACCCTACTGCTTAAAAGGAAGAGTATCCCAAACCAACCACATTATCACCAAAAGCAGGAAGCAAAGATGAACAAGTTGCAGACGACGAATTCATGGTAACCATCGACTCGTATGAACCGTAGCTTAGATTATCCGAGACCACAGGATACAGATGTCCCATGCATGCATCTTCCACCAGTAATGGATTGTTAATCATTGCCTCTGCTTCATAAGAATTCATCTCCCACGGCTTCTGATCAACATGCCAGAATGCATTATCATTAAGTTCATGATAGCAGTATGGAATGTTGTTCATGTTAGAAATATCTCCGGAATTTGATGCCATTGTAGCGACACTTACTGCATCAACAACAGAAAATGCATTTCCATCACAAAGTTGTGATGGAACTGATGCAGAGAAATTGTTACTATTAGCACTTGTGACTGTGCCAAAATTTTCATCCTTTTTTGTTGCATTGTTATTTGATGGAGGGTTTAGGTAGTTGTCAGGAACAATGCACTCCAAGTAACCAGAGTTTGTGTTATGATCACTTGAGAAAAAGAAGTTATCAGTAGGTGAAGAACCATATGAAGATTGTGATGAAGAAGTGTCATTAATACTGTCTGATTTAACAGGAGTAGTATTAGTATTATTGATAACTTGACATGAGGTAGTGATCTGGCTTGTGGGCATTTTAGTTTGAGTTGTGGTAAGGAAATGTGATGAGGGCTGAAACAAAGTTTGAACATCAAGTGGAGAGAGTAGAGAATGGAAAGTAGTGTTCTCAGAGTATATAAAGTTAGTTCTAGCTTGAGTGCCTTTCATCGAAAGTGCAGCTCTATCATAAGCAAGTGCAGCTTCTTGAGCTGTATCAAATGTTCCAAGCCAATGTCTTTCTTTGGTAGTAGGGTCCCTGATTTCTGCAGCGTATCGCCCCCACGGACGACGTCTAACGCCTAGGAAACGTCCTGGCTCGGCTTGCTTCCTGCGGCCTCTTCTCTCGGTGAGTTGTGGTGGAGATGTGTTTCTTTGAAGTATGGAAAACCCCACTGGAATAGGCATTGTGGAAGAGTCAGAGGAGTTGAATTTTGTAGGAGTTTTTGGGGCGGACATGCTTGGGTATTTTAAGTAGTGAAAGGGAAATGTGACAGAGTTGGAATGCTGAAGGAGAAGATTTGAGAGGGAGGTTCGAGTAGGATGATTGAAGTGTAGTGAGGTAAGTACATGGGGGAGGTGGTCCTTTTAAAGCAGTGGTTTTGATGTTGTGAGAGGGAAAAGGACATTGCATATGTCACTCTTTGAAAGACCAGACTTCCCTTTTCAAACTATTCCGAATAGAAAATAAAAAAATACAATCTTTTAATTCCTTAATTTATTTTCGAATGTTAACCTAATGATTCACATCCCCCTCTTCTTAAGTTTCGAGATGTTGGGGATTCGATTTTTTCGACAATAAAATATCGGTGCAGATATGTATTGGTCACTTTACGAGTTACATGTTGACTGGTTCGTAATATGATGACAAATTATTATTGGTTTACACTACACTTGTGCTCCAGGAAATTTAAAAGCACTAGTAGTTTAAAATTTTATGTTTGTAGTGTGAGGCAAATGGAAATAATAATATACCGGAAATAATGATTCTTTGTCGAAAGAACTTAAAATGGGATACAAGTCGACACTGAACAAACACAAACACACAGACACTTTAGATGTCACCAGTTACAATATATTTCATATTCAAAGTTTCATTTTCAAATCATTAACTTAATAATAATACACTTAAGCAACAATATTTGGTTTATATGGTGCTAAAATGATAAACATCAAAGATTACTATGATTGGAAAATGAGTTATTTAGAAACTTCTTGAAACAGGGGGGGTAAGTGATCCCTAGGACAATAGAGTAGACAATGCATAAAAGGGAAAACTAAAGGACAATATCTTTGTCTTCTACTCTCCTAGAGAGACTCAAGTATTTGAATTCTAAGGCACCTTCTTGTGTTAGCTTTGTTTATAACTTGATATCATTCCAAAATGCACGTGTACATCCGCGTTCTAAGCGGAATGAATCACCTAAAATTTCCATCAATCTCGTCTTCTTCATGTGTTTCAATGGAGCAGTTGAGATGTTCATCATACCAATTATTTTAATTTTTAAGTGATTCTAATAATATTCCAGATTTTGTTTATCATCGGAATCTCTCGGTATTTAGGTACTAACTCTCTCGAAAGTCGAATCTATTATGTTTATATGTTAACTCTCTCGATGTTTAGGTACTAACTCTCTCGAAAATCTTAAGATGCAGGAAGAATGACACTAATCGAAAAAGCTCTAGTACTCATGTTTTTCTCAAGTATTAAGGTGCTAAAAAAAAAGATTTGATGGGTGTGTAAGTTATGTGATGGAAGCTAACAATGCAAGCTAACAACTCCTAAGTCCTAAGTGAACATTCAGTGATGACCCTGTTTTGAATCTGGTAATGCTACAGTTACATCATAGGTTTGCGTATGTTTCTATCACTAGTTCGTTTGCTCTTTTATTCCGTTTATCATGTTTTTTTTCGAAGAGCTCGAGACTGAACTATCAGATTGAGCGCGAGGAAATAATTTTTTTTTTTGACGAAAAGCGGAAAATTTATTAAATAACTGAAACCCAGCCGAGACAAACT